>QVTF01007505.1:0-25606 GCA_003573665.1 Oxygymnocypris stewartii
TTTATGCTGGACTTTGGCCTGCTATGAACAGGCTGTAAAGATACTTGACATCAATGAATAACTCACACCCTGTGTAAATCCAAATCAATCTGCCTTATTCTTACACTATTAAAGATTGTTTTATCACTGCTTACTAGTTATGATCTTTATTTATCAGAACCAGTGTTATATATATATATTTTACACTAACATTCTAGTTACATTACAGAACAAATCATAGGTCACACACAATAAACACCTTATTTAAATGCTTGAAAGATTATTACATTGTGTGCTAATGATTTTATATAATTAAGCATTTGAAAGTTTACTGAAAAATTAATCCTATAGCATTTTGTTAAAGTTCAGTTTAGAATTTTTTGTTATTTCTTTTTTTGGCAGAAAACAAATTTCTTTCCTCACAAAAAAACTCCCAACTCTTTCCTGCATTGATGAACGTCCCGTCAGTCATGTTTTCACTGTTATACAGTAGGGGGTGCACTTATGTATCTTCAGAAATAATACAGAATCTCCAGATCCCAAAACAAGCCAAGAAGCAGAAAATAGTGATAGAGTTCAATTCAATTCAAGTTTATTTGTATAGCGCTTTTTACCAGACAAGAGTTGCAAAGTAGCTTTACAAGAAATTAAGTATCTACAATAAATATATATACTGCAGAAGCTTTATATATTTAACTTATGGCAAAACTTGGTTCATTCTGTATATTGTCTGATGGTTGGCTTCCTCTGAGTTCTGAGTGGTCGGCATCATCTCTTCTCAGGTGTTCGTTCATCTCAGATCATTTAAGGGTTGGAGACTGAAGGTTAAAGCCAGACTGAAGCTTGTGTAATTCCTCGTTACCACGGGATGTTAATCCAGAAACAGAGAAACAAATTGAGACATAATTAGCGTAGCTGTTCCATCCAAGCAAAATGTATTTGTTCAAGCTAAAGCATAATAATGTGCGTTTGATCAGATATACCTGCAGTGCAAGATTGTGAGATGCATTATATGAATGCTTGGCTAAAGAGATGTGTCTTTAATCTAGATTTAAATAGAGAGAGTGTGTCTGAACCCCAAACGTTATCAGGAAGACTATTCCAGAGTTTGGGAGCCAGATATGAAAAAGCTCTACCTTCTTTAGTGATGGAAGCATTGTTCACATGTAAGCTAACCTGATCATCAAACAGTCAACAACATAATTAATAACTACCTAATGTCACCGAATGAAATATCGACCCAGGAAGTGGTTTAGGACTTATGCAAGCATTTTGATGGTCTTGATCGACTTGATTGAATGAACTTTATTGTTTTATGAAGATCCAGACTGCGTCAGTAAGAACTTGGTCCTCTGTTCACCTCATTTTACTGTGGATTTGTTTAAAAACAAGGCACAATTCAACACGGGATTTTCATAAAGATTGAAATTAAAAGACGATGCTGAGCCGACTATATTGGACCTGACAGTAACATAGCAACACAAGTTTGAGTAACTGTTTTCATTATGTAGTCACTATTGCTTTGTCTCTTCTTAAAGATCGTTTGATATGTATTGTTATTTATGCATTTTTACCTAAATCATAACATCGTCCATCTATAAGGAATGTACGCTATAAATTATGCAGATGTTCACTAGATGTTCTACAGAAAATAAACGGAAGCGATCCTTTTGTAGTACAGACCAAATGTCTATATTCACAACATCTAGTATCTAAATTCGGATATAACCTTTAGAGCAGAGGTAGTCAATACTGGCTCTGGAAGACTACCATGCTGCAAGTTTAGCTGCACCCTTATCAAACACTGACCTGAACCAGCTAATCAAGGTATTCGGGATTACTAGAAATGTACAGTCATTGTTGGGGCAGGCTGAAGCTAAACTCTGCATTAATCTGTAACTCCAGGAGAAGGATTGGGCACCCCTGCTTTAGATCAACTGTAGAGTCCTGATCCTGGAGAGCAGCCTCAGTTCAGTTCCAACCATGCTCCAACACATCTGCTTGTAATGTTTGAGCAATCCTACACACGCTGGATTGCTGGCTCTGAATAGTTTGATTAGAGTTGGAGCTCTTGTGGAAAGTATCTCTTAAGGTGGAGCAAACATACCAGAAAGCTTGCAAACTATGTAAAATCAAGCAACTTGTTCTCGCTTGGAACATAACTTGTATCCTAGCAAACAGGTTATTTAAACTCTGATTTCTATATATTAAGTAATGTCTGAGAATCAGATTAGAGCTTGGGTAGGACCTGTTTTATTTGTTGGCAATGTTCGTAGTTAAGTAGTTAATATATATGTGTACAATAATATTTGAGAATGCTCAACAATTGCATTTTGTAGATCAAAATGCAAGCTTTTATTAAAACAGATCGTAGTCAAAACAGGCAGGGTCCAGCACCAGCAAACAGCTATTATCCAAGGCAAGGCAAAAAAAAAGAGTCATCCAAAACAAAGGCAATGGTCAAGTTAGGCAGCAAGCAATTATAAACAAGGAAACAGTCCAAGGTCCAAAACACAAGCAAGGCAAAACAAGACAAGGCAAGGATAAACATGAAAACGGTAAGTGGTGTCCGCTTACAGCTGAACAAGACTTCACCACGAGCGTGTGTTTGTGTGCAGCTTAAAAAGTCCTCCAGACAGGAAACAAGGGTGTATGCAATCAGTTCCTAGTAGGGGTGGTATGGTACACAGATGTCACGGTTCGGTACGTACCTCGGTTCGAGGGTCACGGTTCTTGGTACAACAGGAAAAAAAAAAAAACTAATCTACTATGCTTGGTTTCTTTTCATTTATTTTGAACAGAGAGTAGTACAGTAGTAATACTAAATATTATATTACATTATATATGTTATCTGCAGTACATATATACATACAATGAATAAATTATTGAAATATATTTGATTTAGTTAACATATACAAGGGGAAAAAACAGTGCGACACGTAACATAACCTATATATGCTTAGTTTCAGTTCATTTTTGTGACGGGCTTAATTTGTTCACGGAAAGGAAACTCAAATGGCAGAAAGCAATATCCTATTTGTTTTCTTTATTTTATAAAAGCACAATGTTTTTTATTGTGAGTGTACACAAATAAAAGCAGACCTTTATACAGTGATGCATTATTAAGACGATACATATTTAAAGTTGATTCTACTGGTATAAGGAAACAGTTGAAATGATCGTCTCACACACACACACACACACACATACACACACACACAACACATCAGTTCCAGCATTGTTAAAGTTGGTACTTTATCAAAATAAAATACAAACATCAGCGCACCTGCCTCTGTGTCACCGTTGGAACGCGACTGAAGTACAAAGCTTATAATTTACATTATAAATAATAGTTTAGCATTCAGAGACGTTACATCACAAATATGGAAATATTGTGGAATATTTGGTTTTGTGCCGAAAGAGAAAGTTAGGATACACGAGCACAAAGCTCCATTTCACAAACAGTTGAGTGCACAAGCCTTTAAAGTATACTACTTTTTCAGTCTGTGTGAGAGACGCATTCAGAATCAGCACATGGTCACTGTCTAGGGGGCTTTGTTTTCAAGTGCGCAACTCATGGCATTCGCTGTTCTTCAGCTGGGGGTATCAAAGAGCGTTGCATTACTGTCAGCGCCCCCTTCTGGATTGAGGGTGAATTGCCTGTATTTGTTGTAAGGCCTCATGCACCGAACCGAGATGCCTGTACTGTGACGGTTCGGTACGAATACATGTATCGTGCCACCCCTAGTTCCTAGGCATGGGGTCTTATGGGAAATGAAGTCCGGAAAACAGTGACAGCTAAAATTAAATATTAGTTTGTCTAATTGCTTAAACAGAAACGGAAAGACAATGATAAATCAAATCCACACCAAAATGATGTAAAGTTAATGTTAAAGAATTCATTTTAAATGACATCTGTAAGCAATCGCTTAAAAGATATGAGTACCTCAAAAAACAGCCTGTTTGAACATTTAAAAAGCGCAAAATCAAATGAACCGCTAAAATTGGTGTCATTTAATTTCAATTTAATAATTCACTACCATTTTGACGAATTTCATGAAGTTTAATAGAAAAATCAGAAATTAACTTTACATTTTAACTAATTTATTGTGTATTGATGTACCCCCAAATCGCTTTACAATCCCATGTGGGGGTCTCTCCTCAACCACCACCAGTGCGCAGTATCCACTTGGATGATGCAATGCAGCCACAGTACAATGGCGCCAGCGCGCTCACCAACCAGCTACAGGTGGAGAGGAGAGAGAGTCATGAGCCAATCAAGTGTATGCGCTCACCACACACCAGCTACAGGTGGAGAGGAGAGAGAGTCATAGAGCCAATCAAGTGTATGCGCTCACCACACACCAGCTACAGGTGGAGAGGAGAGAGAGTCATAGAGCCAATCAAGTGTATGCGCTCACCACACACCAGCTACAGGTGGAGAGGAGAGAGATCATAGAGCCAATCAAGTGTATGCGCTCACCACACACCAGCTACAGGTGGAGAGGAGAGAGAGTCATAGAGCCAATCAAGTGTATGCTCTCACCACACACCAGCTACAGGTGGAGAGGAGAGAGAGTCATAGAGCCAATCAAGTGTATCGCTCACCACACACCGGCTACAGGTGGAGAGGAGAGAGAGTCATAGAGCCAATCAAGTGTATGCTCTCACCACACAGCTACAGGTGGAGAGGAGAGAGAGTCATAGAGCCAATCAAGTGTATGCTCACCACACACCAGCTACAGGTGGAGAGGAGAGAGAGTCATAGAGCCAATCAAGTGTATTCTCACCACACACCGGCTACAGGTGGAGAGGAGAGAGAGTCATAGAGCCAATCAAGTGTATGCTCACCACACACCAGCTACAGGTGGAGAGGAGAGAGAGTCATAGAGCCAATCAAGTGATGCTCACCACACCACCGGCTACAGGTGGAGAGGAGAGAGTCATGAGACAATCAAGTGGATGTGCTCACCACACACCAGCTACAGGTGGAGAGAGAGAGTCATAGAGCCAATCAAGTGATGCGCTCACCACACACCAGCTACAGGTGGAGAGAGAGTCATAGAGACAATCAAGTGGATGTGCTCACCACACACCAGCTACAGGTGGAGAGAGAGAGAGTCATGAGCCAATCAAGTGTATGCGCTCACCACACACCAGCTACGGGTGGAGAGGAGAGAGAGTCAATCAAGTGTACGCGCTCACCACACACCAGCTACAGGTGGAGAGGAGAGAGAGATTGAGCCAATTCAGGGGATGGGGGTGATTAGGAGGCCATGATTGATAAGGGCCAGTGGAGGGAATTTGGTCAAGACACCCCTACTCTTTACGAGAAGTGCCATTGGATTTTTGATGACCACAGAGAGTCAGGACCTCAGTTTAAGGACGGTTGAGTCAATCAATGATCTGTTCATTTGAATGGTTTTATTGTGTCAAATATGTTCATTTTACTTATTAATACAATGTACTAGTATTTATTTCAATATGAATACTAGCATTTGTGTGTGCTTTAAAGCAAGCAGAATGCTAGATCGATGGATCTGTCGCCAAATTAATGAAAATAGCCTAATTGTCACGTATACAACAAATGTTGCATCTGGTGGTTCTCTGCCTCCATGATGTGCATTAAATCATGTAATGCAATCACGTAATTCAAAGCTCTCCTTCAGCCAACCTACATGGCATAACAATAGGTGTCCATGGATGTAAAGCTTATGTAGCTTCTAGCTGTAGTTTCTCTGAGGATACTGAGATTTTTAACACCTTCAGGATTCACATATTTTGGCAACAAAATAAAAAACACACAATGCCCACAAGTAGCACTGAACCATTCATTGTGAAAGAACGGTTTAAATTGATGTTTATTTAAAATAATTGGTTCAAAAAACAAAGTTTTGTTTTGTTCAAGACTTGGAAATATAGTACACAAATCACTCCTCCAAACAGCCCATGCTGTTGGTATTATTTCTTTGGTATCATTCTCTTCAGTTTGAATGTGTTTTTTTTTTAATGACCACAGCATTGTCACTTGCACTTTCTCTCACTTTGATCTGCAGGCAAGCACAAAAAAATCTGGTTTGATCATTGAATGCATTGCATTGATGGATCTGTTTTATGGCTTTCAATCAAAATGCCACTGAAACAACTCTGCTCACCATTACAGTTGTAGTTGTGAACAGTCCGTGTTCATCAGTGGCTTTAACCTGTAAGGTAAACAGACTGTCTCCAAAGCCGGATACATCTAGTATGTAGAGCTGACCAGTGTTTGCCTCCACATCCAGCAGTGGACAGTGCTCCAGCAGGGAATACTTTAATGTTGAGCTCTCGCCCACATCAGGGTCTGATGCCTGAAGGAAGCACAACATTTCAACCAATTACAAACAAACATGTTATTAATATTCCAGTCTATTGACAGCCTTCAAATATACAGTTCTGAGTACAACTCAGAGTTTGGTCATGGATTTTAATTTAGTTTAGTAATAACTTACAATCACTTACCTGAACCTTCACTATAGGGAATTTGTATGGAGAGTTACTGGGGATTTGGGCATCATATATTTCAGCATCAAATACAGGAGCCTCATTGACGTTCTCAACCTGAACACTGACCTGAAAATTAAGAGAGAGAAGTCAATGCTAATATTTATATGTGTTAGTATGTGGCTTTGACATGTATAAGAGTAAGGCCAGAAACGTATTCTCTTTTGAAGGTCTTTCAGGATACAAATACGACTCAAGTACTTGTTACATTCACTTTGTTGCCTCGTGTACAACAGGGCAATGTGTTCTTCGGATATTAATGTTCGCATATTATGTTTCTATAGTTTCTATTGAGAATAGTACCGTTGTATCTGCAGTGCTTGGAGGAGAACTGGAGTCTATGGCCTCTACTGTGAGAAAGTACCACTCCTCTTCCTCCTTGTCCAGAGGTCTGAGAGCTTTTACGGTTCCCTCACCATCCACAGAGAAGACATTTGTGTGACTTCATGTTATAGCTGACTGTAACCAGTGGACTCTCTGTTAATGCCTTGACCTTGCCTACTATCGTGGCCTCAGGTTCGTTCTCCTTCATTGAAAAGTTGTAGGAGGAGCTCTCAAAAGCCAAACCGTCAGTTTTGAAATGGATCAAGACTTTGGCTATAGAGAGAAGACCGAAGAAAATATGTAATTTATGAATGCTGTAACAGCTGTAATGACACTTGGTGCTATATACGTTTTGTTTTTATATAAGTGGGAACATGCTGCACCAAACCTTCATCAGACTGTGCTGGTGTTCCCTGATCTGTCGCTATAGCAGTCAGGGTTAGCAGTGTGTCTTCTGTGACCTCACTAAGGTCAGAGGTCAAAGTGATGTCTCCTGTTTCAGCATCCAGTGCGACCATGGAAGAGTCTTCAGAGAAACTATAGAAAGACATTCATGCATCTGTCTTAAAGTGTCATGTAGGTACGTATGTTTTATATTATTGAAGAGTTTAACTTTTCTAAATGAAGCTTTAGTTATAAGTATGAAAGTCTTGCGCTGTACCTGTAGCTAATGATTGCGTTGGATCCGTCATCTTTATCTGTGGCAGAGACTCAGCAGCATCTCTCCAACCTTGGCGTCTTTAACCAGAATACTTCTGCTGTAGGTGTCAGAGCTGAAGACTGGAGCGTTGGCATTGATGTCTGTGATCCTGACCCTCACTGTGGTGATGTTCTGCAGAAAATAAACACAAGCAACCCTTTTGTAGTACAGACCAAACGTCCATATTTGCAAATCTAATTGGCTTGCTACCAAGTGCTTCAAACAAAACGTGGAAAATCTTACAAATTTTCTAATACATGAAGTTCTGGCAAATCAAACAACCAGTTTTGTATGCTGCCAGACAAGATAAACCTTTTACTCCTGCCAATAAAATGCTTGCACTCAGATACATTTGTGCATTTTTTATATGCAACAGCCAATCTGTAAACAGTCTGTGGGAACGCCGTATGTTGTGGAGACTAAGATTGTTCACAAAACTGTATTAGAGTACAGTCGCATCATGCAATAATGCAAATAAGAGAAAATGAATACATTTCTTGGTGGGATTGCATGATCCATTGCAACAAGGACCACATCATACATGTCCTGTGTCTCCCGATCCAGCTCCATATTAGCTAGTAGAGTCCCATCCTACAAGAGAAGGACATATTTTTGTACAAGCTGAGTAAGATCTGGACACTGACAATACAATGTCTATAAAAATATGATATACTGTAGATAGCCACTCAAAGCATCAGTGACAGCTCTCGTTAGTCCTCCCACCTCTCTGAAGCTGAAGATATTGCTGTAAGAGGAAGTAGTGATAGTGACACGTCCGTTTTCTCCAATGTCAGAGTCTGTGGCTGATATCACGCACACCTGTCCAGGTGATGAGGGAGTGTAAACACCTTCCTGAATCTCAATGCGCTCTGGGAGAGGAAGGAACTGTGGGTTGTTGTCGTTGGCGTCCAGAACAGTGATGATGACCTGAGCTGTGGAGCTTAAACCATCGACAGGCTGGTCTACAGCTATTACCTAAAGAAGACAATGCAAGTATCCCAGTTAGAATGAATAGACATCCAGAAAATGTTTTAATAGTTGTTCAATAGATGAATATGATGTGTGCAATGTGCATTGTACCTCTATGATGTAATTGTCTATAGTTTCTCTATCCAAGGTGGCATCGCTCCCGAGTGATATTATTCCTCGACTGTTGATAACAAAGGTATCGCTCTCCATGATAAAGTGGCCTTTAGAGAACCCACCCTGATCAGAAAGAAACAAGAAAAGATAAGTACATCCAAATAACAATTCTGGCTTGGCAAAGGCTTACTTAGTTTGACGTTTGAGGATTATTTACAGTGTAGGTCTTTTGTAGTTTGAATACTTATAATCTAGACATTCATGTCAGTTTTGATGCGATCCGTCCTTTTTTAGTGTTTGCGGGTGTGTATTTTTCTGGTCACACTTTAGTTTGGGGACCAATTCTCACTATTAACTATGACTTCTGACTCAATAAACTGCTAATTTATTGCTTATTGATAGTTATTTTAGGTATGGGGAGATTAAGGGATCTTTGTCATGCTGAACAAGGCATGATATGTGCTTTTATGAGGTACTAATAAACAGCCCATATGCTAGTAATAAGCATGCTAATAAGAATTGGTCCTTAAAAATAAAGTGTTACTTTTTTATTATTTATTTTTACAAACAGACAGCAAGGTTTTCAGGAACAGTACCATGTCTAGATCAGTGACTCTAATATGAAGCACAAGCTGGTCCGGTGGTGAATTTTCCAGAATAGACACCGTGTACTCATCCTGGTCAAATTTGGGCGGGTTGTTATTCACGTCCTGAATGATGACGGACACCACAGCGTTTGCCGTCTTACTGACATCATCCTGCTGAGCTGCCTGTTTTTACAAGAAAACACTGATTATATAACATGAAGAATCAAAATACTGAACTCCCTTCGGATTCATAACATTACATTAACTTATACCTGTATGTTAACCTTTATCTGGTCAGTGTCCTCTCTGTCTAGTGCTGTTGTCACAGAGATGACCCCAGTCCTTTCATCAATATTAAAGTTGCTCTGATATTCATTTGGAAAGACTGGAACAGAAATATGGATATATGTGCATTGTAAATAGCAGAAACGTATTTCAGATCTGTACATTTCATTATTTAGATTAGTTTAAGAAACATTATTATTTATTGTTTGGATTAGGATGCATGTCATGTACGTGTGCAGTAAATCTTTGTTAACAGTACCGGTTGTTATGCTGTAAATTACAGGCTCGTTGATGCCCGTGTCGCCATCTTGAGCTTTTATGGCCGCAGGAGTGACGTCTGATAATTGTCCTGCCTGTGCATGAACAGAAAAGAGGGTTTTATTTGTGTGTTCAGACGTGTTTTGAACATTAATCTTGTGCTCAGTCGTCGTTTACCTGGTTTTCCTCAATGGATGCTTCATAGAGACTGTGATCAAAATAAGGGTTTAGGTTGTCATAATCTTCTACCGTTATTGTAACCGTTGTTGTGTCACTGAGTTCTCCTATATCCTGCGAGAAAACAAACTCACTTAAAAATAACTCCACTAGTAACACAACTGTTGCTGGGGTTTATTTTAACCTAATGAAATAAGTAATATTCTCACCTCAGTCAGTTGGATTGAAAGTTACCAACCAGTGAATTGACAATTATTATATTTTTCATTACTTTACAATGTATTTAGTTCTTTGTTTTTAAATACCAAATCTTTATTTGATAATAAACAATAATACATTTTGTAAAAAAAAAATTCTATTCAGATTTTATAAAATAAAAGAGAGAGAAAATCCAAAAACAAATACACATATACATATATCTATATGCTAATGGTTTACAGTTATTAATTTTAGGAAGCTAATTGGGAAAGTGTATTAATTTACGTGTCATTCTCTGGAGTTCAGGACATTATTCAATAAAACTGCCAAGGGATTATAACTTCATTTTAAAAGGACAAAGAAAAATATTTTCTTTGGATATAATTAACATTCAGCAAGTAATAATTACTTAAATATTACTTAGATATATAAATAATAAACTTATATGGTTTACCTTGCATGATTAAGCTGCTGCTGCTGTCTCTTGACTGGACTGTTTACATTTGAACTGTCACTACAGAAGCCCTACTTTATATTAACTTGCTGGATTGATACTAAAATAACCCAACAATTAAAAATTAAAAAAGTTCCACAAGTGAGTATATGATGACAGAACTTTGATTTTTGGGAGAACTATGCTTTGAATGATAGACAAGAGCAATATTTTGAAATTTACTGATCAAAATTATATGGATGCCGAACTGCTAGGATGTGAGAAAGTTTGTCTTTACTTTAGCTTCCACGGTGAAGATGTACTGTTGAACATTGTTATAGTTCAGACGTTGTTTCAGCCTGATGTTACCGTCCTGTCTCACTTCAAAGTCATCTGGTACTGGAGGCTGTTAATAGAGTGGAAGAGATCGATTAAAGTGAGGATGTGCTTACATAGCCACTTACTTATATATCAACTTCATGAGAATTGTTCACGACCTACCTGTATAGAATATATAATTCTGTTGTTTTCTGTAGACACATCGGCATCATTAGCCTTCACCCTGAGCACATCTCTACCCACAGCCGTCGTCTGGAGCAAAAGACAAGGCAAGTTTATTTATATAGCACTTTTCATACACGGTGGTAATTCAAAGTGCTTTACATAAAAGGAAGTGAAATAGACATTCAAAATAATAATAAAAACAAGGAATAAAAAAAACATATATAATCACAACAATAAAAACAAAATGATATAAAATTTGATTTTAAATTAATTTAAAACAGTTAAGAATAGAAAATGATTATACATAGTGCGATCAGTTTGGACGTAGCACAGTGTTCATTCAACAAATGCACAGCTAAACAGATGAGTTTGAGTCTGGATTTAAATGTGGCTAATGTTTTAACACATCTGAGATCTTCTGGAAGCTGATTCTAGCTGCAGGCAGCAAAATAGCTAAAAGCGGACTCCCCTTGTTTTGTGGGAACCCTTGGTATTTCTGACGGACTCGATCCTAATGATCTGAGTGGTCTGTTAGGTTTATATTCAGTGAGCATATCTGCCATATATTTAGGTCCTAGGCCATTGAGTGATATATAAACGAGTAAAAGTACTTTACTGTATTATTGTAACGGAAGGAGACTATTACAATAATCCACCCTGCTAGTGATAAAGGCATGAACAAGTTTCTCCAAATGCGGATTTACTTACTGCTTTGACATGACTACTAAAACTAAGGTCCGTCTCCAGAATCACCCCAAGATTTTTGACTTGATTTTTAGTTGTTTGACCCCTAGAGTCAAGGTATGAATTCACCTTGAGAAATTCATCTTTGTTTCCAAATGACTTCAGTTTTCTCCTTGTTTAACTGAAGAAAGTTCTGATCATCCAACTGTTAATTTCATCAATGCATTGGCAGAGGAAGATTATGGGGCTGGTCATTTGGAGATAAGGCTAGGTAGATCTGGGTATCATCAGCATAGCTGTGATAGGCAATTTGGTTCTGTCTCATTATTTGACTTAGTGGGAGCATATACAGGCTAAACAAGAGCGGTGCAAGAATTGAGCCTTGTGGGACTCCGCATGTCATGGACGTCCACTGAGACGTATGCTCTCCTATACTCACATAATAACCTCTCCCTTCTAAGTATGACCTGAACCATTTGAGTGCCATCCCAGAAAGCCCGACCCAGTTTTACAGTCTCTGTAGAAATATGTTATGATCGAAAGTGTCAAACGCAGCACTGATATTTTGCCAGAATCAGAATTAAGGCGAATATCATTTATTATCTTAATAAGCGTTGTCTCTGTGCTGTGATACGCTCGGAAACCAGATTGAAAATTGTCCAGGTATTCATTTGAATTTAAGTATTTGTTCAGCTGATTAAAAACTACCTTTTCATTAATTTTACCTATGAAAGGAAGATTTGTCTATAGTTGCTCAACATAGTGTTATCAAGATTGCGCTTTTTCCGAAGGGGCTTAACGACTGAAGTTTTCATGCAGGGAGTTTGGAAAAGTCATCACTTCTAAGAGATCTGCTTATAAACAGTTAAGCACACTTTTGAAAAAAGATGTAGGAAGTGTGTCAAGATAGCAGGTTGACGATTTTAGGTGCAGTAGTTCAATGTATTAAGTTTTGCAGTAGTTTTGAATTCAGGAGAAGATCAACAGACTCTGCAGAAATGCTTGGTGTATAGCTTTCATAAACAGCGCACTAGTGTTCTCGTTAATGCATCTCTTTCTGACAGAGACAGATCTAGATTCAGTGGTTACAGAGATCAATATATCAAATAAAATACAGACATCAGATAAGGGTTTTTCAAAAGACAGGGTTTACTAAGAGATGTGAGATCTCTCAGTGACCAAACACACTACAGCTGTATAGCTGAAGAAGGCACATCAGCGTCTCTTCTTCCTGAGACGGCTGAGGAAGTTTGGAACGAGCCCCAGAATCCTCAGATCCTTCTACACCTGCACTGTGGAGAGCATCCTGACCGGCTGCATCACCGCCTGGTTTGGAAACAGCACCGCTGGCAACCGCAGGGCTCTGCAAAGGGTCGTGCGAACTGCCCGCCACATTGTTGGAGGTGAGCTTCCCTCCCTCCAGGACATCTACACCAGGCGGTGTACAAGGAAAGCCCGGAGGATTATCAAAGACTCCAGCCACCCGTCCCACAGACTGCTCTCTCTGTTGCCCTCAGGGCGACGTTTCCGTAGCATCCGATCCCGCACTAGCCGACTGAGGGATAGCTTTTTCCCTCAGGCTATCAGGCTAATGAACAGTCAGAACTAATACACCCTACAACACACTCCCACTCACACAACATGCCATGCACTGCACTTTAACAAAGTTCAACTGGACTACATGCACACACTGCACTAACACAACAATCTATCTGCTATCACTGGATACCATACAAAGCACATCCATGACATTGCATATCCAGTTTATGTATAATCTGCTGCATCTTCGCATATTATTGTGTGTATATGTGTGCATAATGTAGAATGTGTACATACTGTGTATAATGTGTATTGGTAATGCGCATTCTGTCGCGTTCCTGCTCGCTGCATCTAGAACACCTCTCCATTATCTGCCGCCCATTCTATCTGCCCCGGGAATTTTCATCTATCGTCATTACTTCTGTCTACATCCCACCACAGGCTGACACTAGCTTGGCTTTGTTCAAACTCCACGATGAGCTCAGCGGACATAACAACAAACATCCTGAAGCTGCCTTCATCATCGCCGGGGACTTTAACAAAGCCAACCTCAAGAAAGTCTTGCCGAACTTTCATCAGCATATATCCTGTCCAACCAGAGGACTGAATACACTCGATCATTGCTACACTCCGCTCAAAAATGCCTACAAAGCCCACTCACTGCCGGCTTTTGGCAAATCAGATCATGCCGCCATTTTCCTCACACCGGAATACAAACAAAGGATCGCTCATAAACCGCCGGTGGAGAGGGAAGTGGCGCGCTGGTCCTCCCACTCTGAAGCTATGCTACAGGCGTCTCTTGATGACGTCGACTGGGACATGTTCCGGGCGAGTTCATCTGACGTCAGCGAATTCACGGATGTAGCATTAAGCTTCGTAAACATGCTAACCGAACAGGCCACTGAAACGGTAACAATAAGGACATTTTCAAATCAGAAACCGTGGGTGGACAGATCAATCCGTGATGCGGTTAACCATCGTACTGCCGCATACAACGCCGGTCTGTTGTCAGGAAACATGAGCGAGTACAAGGCATCGTGTTATGCTCTCCGACGTGCAATAAGAGCCGCTAAGCGCCGGTACAGGGAGAAAATTGAGTCACATTTCCAGCTCAATGACTCTCAACGCATGTGGCAGGAACTGAAGACCATATGTTCCTCTGGAAATAACTCCTCCGCAGAGGTGAGAGGAGATCCGTTGCTGGCCGAAGAACTAAACACCTTCTACGGCCGCTTTGAATGTAACGTTAATGGCGGCGGCGCGACTCTGCCGAGCAGCGCGTCTGGAAGCAGCAGACAGAGCAGCGATGATTAAGCTATCACCTTTTCAGAGGACGACGTTTGGAGGGAACTAAGGAGAGTGAACGTCAGGAAAGCAGCAGGACCTGATGGGATTACTGGTCGCGTTCTGGGGTCCTGTGCTGATCAGCTTGCTGGTTTGTTTACTTCCATCTTTAATGAGTCCCTCGCTACCTCTGTTGTTCCCACCTCATTTAAAAAATCCGTTATAATCCCTGTGCCTAAGAACAGTAAACCCTCTTGCCTGAATGACTATCGTCCAGTTGCCCTCACATCGACAGTCATGAAGGTTTTTGAGAGACTTTTAAAGAAACACATTTGCTCCTCCATCCCTGCTACCTTGGACCCACTTCAGTTTGCCTATCGGCCAAATAGGTCTACTGATGATGCCATCTCCCAGGTCCTGCACTCATCCCTCACTCACATCGACAACAAGAATGGCAACTATGTCAGGCTGCTATTCATTGACTATAGCTCAGCTTTCAACACTATAGTCCCCACCAAGCTAGCTGTCAAACTTTCAGACCTCGGCCTAAACACTTCACTCTGTGACTGGATTCAATATTTCCTCACCGCCAGACCACAAGTGGTGAAAGTCGGCCAGTTCACCTCCAACTCCATCACCCTGAACATAGGAGCCCCACAGGGCTGTGTCCTGAGCCCCCTGCTCTACTCTCTCTACACACACGACTGCGTGTCCTCTTGCAGCTCCACTTCTATTGTCAAATTTGCGGACGATACTGTGGTTCTGGGCCTCGTTAACAACGATGACGAGGCCGCATACTTGGATGAGGTGGAGAGACTCACATCATGGTGCCAGGACAACTGTCTCTCTCTGAACATGAGCAAAACTAAAGAGCTGATCGTGGACTTCAGGAAGAGACAGCAGCGGCACTACACCCCTCTTATGATCAGTGGGACCCCTGTGGAGAGGGTGAGCAGCTTCAAGTACCTCTGTGTCAACATCTCAGAGGACCTAACTTGGACTACACACATTCAGACTCAGGTTAAGAAACCCAGGCAAAGACTGTACCATCTGCGACAGCTGAGGAAATTTAGGGTCTCACCAGCTATCCTGAAAACTTTCTATTCAGGGGTCATAGAAAGTGTATTGACTCAGTGCATCTCAGTGTGGTATGGTAATTCCTCAAACCAGGACTGCAAAGCTCTGCAGAGTCGTGCGTTTAGCCGAACGCATCTCAGGGTCTGCTCTTCCCTCTCTGCAGGTCACCTACCTCAAACGCTGCAAAAGCAGAGCTGCTAAAATCATCAAAGACTCAACTCACCCCGGTAACCATCTTTTCTGTTTACTGCCATCTGGCAAGCGCTTCAGGAGCATGATGGCAAAAACTGAGAGACTGAGGAGGAGCTTCTTCCCTCAGGCCATCAGGCTTCTGAACACAAACCCAGTCTCATAATCACCTACAAGATTGTTACTGAAAAACATCCATACTCTCATCACCCGTATTTCTGTGTACATACCCTGAACAACCCGTCTGCACATCCCTCCTATTCATATCCCTATTTATTAAGTCCCAGTACACTGTTTTTTGCACATCCTTTTGTTTTTTGCACATCCTATTGTTTTTTGCACATCCTATTGTTTTGCACATCTTATTGTTTTGCACTTTTTATATTGCACATTTTACTCTTATTTCTCTTTTTTTATCCATATATATGCTCTTGTGTTGTGTTACCTTTATATAATTCTTATTTTTATTCTTCTGCACTGTCCACTGAGCGGACCTGATTTGATTACATTTCACTTCTGATTATACCCTGTATAATTTATTATGTGACAAATAAAGAAACCTTGAACCTTGAACCTTGAACCTTGAGTATGTCTTTATAGTACACTGTGTGTACTGAGTATATGTATGTGTATTCTGCACATTGTCTTCTGTATAAGTCTGTAAATATGTACTGTCTATATGTAAATTGTTTCTGCACTGTCTGGAGCACGCTCTCAAGAATTTCACTCACCAAGACACATGTGCTGTAGTGATGTGACAATAAAAGTGATTTGATTTGATTTCTAGAGACGTGATATTACACACCTCTGACACTGTGGCGCTGTATGATTTGCTCTGGAAGATCGGAGAGTTGTCGTTGATGTCCTGAACATCTACGGTCCGGGTGTTTTTTAGCTGAAATGAACAACAAAGACTTCACAGTCAACATTTGTGAGTTTCATCTTTAATTCTATAATGCTTTGTTTTAATTATTTTATAATGTCATTAATTATACAAACATACCCCTGTGTTTGAGCAGGTGACTGAATAAAATAATTTCTCTCCATACTAGAAGTAAAACATACAAAGAGTGAAAAATAAATCAAATGCAATATAATCAGCTGTGTTAGAATTGGTCAATAAAGCTTAGTCAAAGTAGAGCTGACACTCTCTACCAACTCAATGAATCCGTGAGGCTGGAACAAACCTCCTTCAGTTCATCAGCATCCAGTGGTTTTTTGGTCCGTACAGTAGCGGTTGATTCTCCATCAATGTGAATCAGCTCCACAAACTGCAAGCCGATAGGAAAGAGATATGTGTCCAGCACCAAACGATCATTAGGACCGATGTTAGTGAGACGCTCTACATCACCTGCAGGGCCAGGTTAAATACACATTTAAATATGTATTCTATACACACACATTTTTATAATTTATATATATTTATATCTAAATATAAATAGATAATATCAGTAATGTTCTTTCAATATTGTTTTTTACTTCAATATTGTGAACTACAGGTGCATCTCAATAAATTAGAATGTTTAAGTCTTTGGTTCTTTTAATTGTGATGATTTTGGCTCACATTTAACAAAAACCCACCAATCTCAACAATTAGAATACTTCATAAGACCAATAAAAAACATGTTTAGTGAATTGTTGGCCTTCTGGAAAGTATGTTCATTTACTGTATATGTACTCAATACTTGGTAGGGGCTCATTTTGCTTTAATTACTGCCTCAATTCGGCGTGGCATGGAGGTGATCAGTTTGTGGCACTGCTGAGGTGGTGTGGAAGCCCAGGTTTCTTTGACAGTGGCCTTCAGCTCATCTGCATTTCTTGGTCTCTTGTTTCTCATTTTCCTCTTGACAATACCTCATATATTCTCTATGTTCAGGTCTGGTGAGTTTGCTGGCCACATCAACAGCATGGTCATTTAACCAACTTTTGGTGCTTTTGGCAGTGTGTGCTGGTGCAAAATCCTGCTGGAAAATGAAATCAGCATCTTTGAAAAGCTGGTCAGCAGATTTCTTGGTATATTGTCCAGAAGACAATCATTGACAGCCTTCACAAGGAGGGTAAGCCACAAACATTCATTACCAAAGAAGCTGGCTGTTCACAGAGTGCTGTATCCAAGCATGTTAACAGAGAGTTGAGTGGAAGGAAAAAGTGTGGAAGAAAAAGATCCAAGCCTTATCCACAACCAAGCCTTATGAGGATTGTCAAGCAAAATTGATTCAAGAATTTGGGTGAACCTCACAAGGAATGGACTGAGGCTGGGGTCAAGACATCAAGAGCACCACACACAGACGTGTCGAGGAATTTGACTACAGTTGTCATCAGAGACGTCTTACCTGGGCTAAGAGAAGTACTGGACTGTTGCCCAGTGGCCCAAAGTCCTCTTTTCAGATGAGAGCAAGTTTTGTATTTAATTTGGAAACCAAGGTCCTAGAGTCTGGAGGAAGGGTGGAGAAGCTCATAGCACAAGTTGCTTGAAGTCCAGTGTTAAGTTTCCACAGTCTGTGATGATTTGGGTGTAATGTCATCTGCTGGTGTTGGTCCATTGTGTTTTTTGAAAACCAACGTCACTGCACCCGTTTACCAAGAAATGTTGGTGCACTTCATGCTTCCTTCTGCTGACCAGCTTTTTAAAGATGCTGATTTCATTTTCCAGCAGGATTTTGCACCAGCACACACTGCCAAAATCACCAAAAATGTGTTAAATGACCATGACGTTGGTGTGCTTGACTGGCCAGCAAACTCACCAGACCTGAACATAGAGAATCTATGAGGTATTGTCAAGAGGAAAATGAGAAACAAGAGAGACCAAAAAATGCAGATGAGCTGAAGGCCACTGTCAAAGAAACCTGGGCTTCCACACCACCTCAGCAGTGCCACAAACTGATCACCTCCATGCCACGCCGAATTGAGGCAGTAATTAAAGCAAAAGAAGCCCCTACCAAGTATTGAGATCATATACAGTAAATGAACATACTTTCCAGAAGGCCAACAATTCACTAAAAATGTTTTTTTTTATTGGTCTTATGAAGTATTCTAATTGTTGAGATGTGAATTGGTGTTTTTATTGTTAAATGTGAGCCAAAATCATCACAATTAAAAGAACCAAAGACTTAAACTACTTCAGTCTGAGTGCATTAAATTTATTTAATACACGAGTTTCACAATTTGAGTTGAATTACTGAAATAAATGAAGTTTTCCATGACATTATAATTTATTGAGATGCACCTGTAATAGTATTCAGTTTATAAAGGCATGTGGGCATATCTCACCTTCATATCCCTCCAGGTAGCTCCCTACATTGATATTAGTTCCAGTTGTACAGCTTATCTGTGACGAACCTTAAACAGCAAGTCATAGGTTTAAGAATTTAACAAACAGCGAAAGGCTTGTATTCAGTAGCACAAAATACACTAAATTATACAGTGTATTGATTTAACAGCAACTAACTTTCACTGGAGTGAAAACTCCAGTTTCCAAATTCATGTAATTTAATCTTAAATCACTCCATTTATATAAGGAAGCAAAAGTGTTTCCTAATAAATCCTGAAAAGCATTTTAATTCATTAAAAGACCTTTGTCCTTTAAAATACATGCTTTTAAACAATAGACAATCAATATAATTAAATGTAACTTAGTAAAAAGTTAGGCGTCACATACAAATGTTTGAATTTAATATGGTTACTTAAGCTGGTTGTGGATAAATTTGACTTACCGATAGCACTCCTCACACTGTGGACATGCAGACAGGCTAAAATGATTAAAATAGAGAATAAGGCCATATTTTCCACAATACAGTCAGTGCAGCTTGTTACATGAAGCCTGGCAGTGAAGAGACTGACTGTGTGTTGAGTAATATTGCTCTCTGAGCTGTTTATTAATTGTATGCCATAAACGGTTATGGCCTCTAATGAAGATGTGTAAGCTGGTATCAAAGGTGCTTCATAGAGGCCAATTATTCAGGATTGACAGCATATGGGACGGGTTTTAGACAAAAGGTAACACGTTTATTTGAGGATATCTGATATTTTGAACCTAAACTTTGTTATTGGCCTTTACCTGATCTTGTTCCACCATGTCTACTCATGCAATTGTTTCAGTCATCTGGGTCTAGCCATCTTATTTTGGATGTAAGCTTTTTGAATGTGTAAAACTGTCAAAACATTGATTAGTCGCTAATGAGTAATTAACTAGAACACAAGATAACAGACTGGTTTTGTGCAGCTAAAATAACCACAAGTAGATGACAGCAGAAGCCCACACTTAAGTTATACATCTAAAGACTTTTATACTGAACTTTGGCCTGCAATTGAACAGGTTGTACAGGCCAAACAGATACATGCACTGCTGTGTTAGAAGACCTGGCTTTTTACTCTCAAGATCATATTAGTATCCCCAAAAGATTAGTTACATTCAGATATAAAAAGTTTAAGATGGACCGAGACTAACCAGCCTAGAAAATTTTTCCAAATATATTTCCATTTAGATTATGTAAATGTAACTATTGATTAGGCGATCAGTGATTAGGTTGTTAAAATCGAATAACTCAAACATCATTGTAAGGTTTAAGATACATTTTTCCATTTCTTTGTATTATGTGGATGTTTTAGTGATGGTAGAGCTTCACGAATCTTTTGTTTTGAATCAGTGCTTTAATTGTACATTTGGCTTGACATCTTGAAGTTGAAAAACCTCGTTCAGCCCTTATTAATTCTCAACTACCACACATTTCTTTCTATTCACTGCTGATAATTAGTGTAATAATACGTTTGTTTTGTCACTATAGTGTTAAGAAGCATTTTTATTTTACATTTTGTTTTGGAGTAATTTCTGTAATATTTAAAATAAATATGTGAAAACATAACACCTTGTGTCATCAAGGAAAATCACACTCTGCTCACTTAAAATACTTATTGACAAAAAACAATTTGAAAATTAGTAAATACAGATGATAATTACCAAAATGGTTTCCATATAATATTCATCAGTGTTTTTGTTGTTGCTGTTGTTGTTTATTGTCTAAAAAGTCTATTATGTCCGTTTAAGATGCCACAAAGAGGGCAGCAATGCACTGCTGGTTCCCAGGAGGTTTCATAAATGTCATTAATGTGTACTGTGTTGTTTGAACCTGTCACAACTGTTGTCAGGTTTGTAGAAATAGCTGTTAAACTGACAGTGCCTTGAGCAAAAAACTAAAACATGAATGTACTGTTTTAGTAAGGCTTGACATGCAGTACACACCAATGACAGATCAGCCCAAAAAGATCCACCTAAAAAAAAAAACAATACAACTGCAACAGATATGTAAACACTAAAAGCTGATCACTTATTTTCAGTTTGGACCTCTATTAAAGGAGCAGTACGGTCCAGTACAAGGTCAATTTCCTGCCTGTTTTAATTGGAAATATTACTATGGATGTGTGTGTTTTTACTCAACCAAACCTCATGATCTACAGTCAAACAGAATTTCTTGGCTCACGCAACAAAACCTGCCTGAGCTGTTTGCTCCAAAGCGGTATTACAAAATATGGTGCCTTAAAACTCCCTAAAAACGGTTAGTTATAGGGTGGATGAAGAAGAAACATAGGGAGGAACCAAAACTCAGCAGGGAGAGCCAATCCTTTTGGAACATTTTAAAATAACTTTCTAAGAAATATCAATAATGCTGGGATGAACCAAAAGCACAGGTGGAGGGCGATTCAAACATATATAAGTCTGATGGGTCACTTACAGAAGATAGTGAAGACTAAGGAACATTTGAAGACTCTCATTCATCTGTATCTCCAACAACAGAACGGTAAGACTCATTTTAATATGGTTCTTGTCAGTGTTGGGGGTAATGCATTACAGGTAACGCGAGTTACATGATAATATTACTTTATTTAAGTAACTTGTAAAGTAACGCATTACTTTGTAATGTACTAGAAAATATCTGAGTTACTTTTTTTCCATTTATTGATGACAGTGCGCCGTGTGAACATGATCTTACTGTAGATCTAGACTAAATGTGAACGTGTATTGATTCATCCCACTCGCAAAAAACACATTCAGTATTCATCAAAATTAATTAAAACAGTGAAATGCAAACTCAGAATATGACGCAAACCTGCAATAATTAAATATGTTAAACTACACAAATATATCTAATCTCATTTTACTAACCAATGTGTTTGCTGCTGACCTTTGATGATCAGTTCAACCATACTAATAAACAAAAATTACTTTAGATAAACTAACAAATGTGCTTCGTTGTTGTTTTTATTGCTGAAGAGTGTTGAACTTCTCCTGTGTTCTTCTGTACAGATGTGATTTACTCGTCCTTCAGTCTGAGGTTTATTCATTACACCTTTTGATATGAAAGGGCTTTTACATTGTCTATAAATATAACTTATTGTATTAAAAACAAACAATCAAGCCCTGCTCATATTTAAAAAGTAACACGAAACTAACGCAAAAGTAATGTAACGCATTACTTTCCATAAAAAGTAACTAAGTAACGTAATTAGTTACTTTTTTAGGGAGTAACGCAATATTGTAATACATTACTTTTAAAAGTAACTTTCCCCAACACTGGTTCTTGTTTCTGTATGATTGCAAGGTTGTCCAAAAAATTATAAATGACTGATAAATTGATACATTCCTATCTAGTTCATAGTCTATATGCAGGTATTTTTGCATGTTTAGAACAAAAATAATAAGCTTTTTTCATTATTTTGTCATTCCACTTGCTATACAGTCATTTTGACCAGGTGAATTCTCAGTAAATGTGTGTATATATATATATATATATTTTATACTGACAAAAAGTGTGTGAAGCCTAACAAAATTATCATATTTATCTGTGCTTTGACTTTGCTGTGTGTTTAATCTTCAGATTTCAAAGCAGAGAGAGATGAAGAGCATTCTCTCAATGAAGATGTTGCTTCTGGTTCTGCTGGTATCCAGTCTGACTGAGGGACGGATTATGAATAAATGTAACCTGAAAGGCATGCTGGAGGCGGCACGATTTCAGGACTTTAAGTTCATGGGAGAAAAATTGAGTGAAAAAGATCTTGTCGCTAGACGTAAGTAACATTTCCGTATTTATTTCTCAGTCTTCAGGAGGCTATATGTCCATGTCACATGTAGCTATGAATATGTCATTCATATGTTTCTTTCTTTTTTGAGGCAGTTGTCTGCAAGGCCAAAGGCTCTGGCTTCAACACCAACTACATCAGCTCCTACTATGAAACGAACAATCCCGATGACACCCCATCTCATTCATCCACCTCCACCTTAAGGCCTACATCAAGTTTCACTTCAAGGGCCCCAAGCTCCACCTCAAGCACCACCTCAAAGCCTACATCAAGTCCTACCACAATACCAACCACATTTTCCACTTCAACACCCACCACAAGATCAACCACAGGCTCCACCTCACGATCAACCACAGGCTCCACCTCAAGACCAACCACAGGCTCCACCTCAAGTTCAACCACAGGCTCCACCTCAAGATCAACGACAGGCTCCACCTCAAGTTCAACCACAGGCTCCACCTCAAGACCAACCACAGGCTCCACCTCAAGACCAACTACAGGCTCCACCACAGGCTCCACTTCAACTTCCACCACAAGCTCCACTTCAACCTCCACCACAATTCCCACTACAACCTCCACTTCAACGCCCACCACAAGTCCCACCACAAGCTCCACTTCAACCTCCACCACAAGCTCCACTTCAACTGCCACCACAAGCTCCACTTCAACCTCCACCACAAGTCCCACCACAACATCCACTTCAACCTCCCCTACAGAGTCCACCACAATTCCCACTACAACCTCCACTTCAACCCCCACCACAAGTCCCACCACAAGCTCCACTTCAACCCCCACCACAAGTCCCACCACAACATCCACTTCAACTGCCACCACAAAATCCACTTCAACCTCCACCACAAGTCCCACCACAACATCCACTTCAACCCCCACCACAAGTCCCACCACAACATCCACTTCAACCCCCACCACAAATCCCACCACAACCTCCACTTCAACCCCCACCACAAGTCCCACCACAACCTCCACTTCAACCCCCACCACAAGTCCCACCACAACATCCACTTCAACCCCCACCACAAGTCCCACGACAACCTCCACTTCAACCTCCACCACAAGTCCCACCACAACATCCACTTCAACTGCCACCACAACATCCACTTCAACCTCCACCACAAGTCCCACCACAACATCCACTTCAACCCCCACCACAAGTCCCACCACAACATCCACTTCAACCCCCACCACAAGTCCCACCACAACCTCCACTTCAACCCCCACCACAAGTCCCACCACAACCTCCACTTCAACCCCCACCACAAGTCCCACCACAAGCTCCACTTCAACCCCCACCACAAGTCCCACCACAACATCCACTTCAACTGCCACCACAACATCCACTTCAACCTCCACCACAAGTCCCACCACAACATCCACTTCAACCCCCCCACAAGTCCCACCACAACATCCACTTCAACCCCCACCACAAGTCCCACCACAACATCCACTTCAACCCCCACCACAACCTCCACTTCAACCCCCACCACAACATCCACTTCAACCCCCACCACAAGTCCCACCACAACATCCACTTCAACCCCCACCACAAGTCCCACCACAACATCCACTTCAACCCCACCACAAGTCCCACGACAACCTCCACTTCAACCTCCACCACAACCTCCACTTCAACCCCCACCACAAGTCCCACCACAACATCCACTTCAACCCCCACCACAAGTCCCACCACAACCTCCACTTCAACCCCCACCACAAGTCCCACCACAACCTCCACTTCAACCCCC
Organism: Oxygymnocypris stewartii; assembly: GCA_003573665.1. NCBI lineage: Eukaryota > Metazoa > Chordata > Actinopteri > Cypriniformes > Cyprinidae > Oxygymnocypris > Oxygymnocypris stewartii. Next base: position 24,679 of record QVTF01007505.1, read on the forward strand.
ACCACAAGTCCCACCACAACTCCACTTCAACCCCCACCACAAGTCCCACCACAACCTCCACTTCAACCCCCCACCACAAGTCCACCACAACCTCCACTTCAACCCCCACACCACAACCTCCACTTCAACCCCCACCACAACATCCACACAACCCCCACACAACCTCCACTTCAACCCCCACCACAACCTCCACTTCAACCCCCACCGCAACATCCACTTCAAACCCCCACCACAACATCCACTTCAACCCCCACCACAAGTCCCACCACAACATCCACTTCAACCCCCACCACAAGTCCCACGACAACCTCCACTTCAACCTCCACCACAACCTCCACTTCAACCCCACCACAACATCCACTTCAACCCCCACCACAAGTCCCACGACAACCTCCACTTCAACCTCCACTTCAACCCCCACCACAAGTCCCACCACAACATCCACTTCAACCCCCACCACAAGTCCCACCACAACCTCCACTTCAACCCCCACCACAAGTCCCACCACAACCTCCACTTCAACCCCCACCACAAGTCCCACCACAACATCCACTTCAACCCCCACCACAACCTCCACTTCAACCCCCACCACAAGTCCCACTACATCAACTCGCACAAGACCCACCCCAAGGAATACCTTGACCCCGGCAGAGGCCGGCGTCACATTCCTGGTTTTAAAAACCCGACCATCCCATCTTTAGGGAGAAGGAGCCTGTAGTCGAGCGCCTGTATGGAGTGTTTCAGCTCAGTGATCAGTGGGCCTGTGATTCTGGCAATGTGCCATCTCTCAATATTTGCAACATGAAATGCACTGGTAAGTTTGCGGGGAAATATGCCAAGCATTAAAAATAAGATACACCTGAATGTGTCACTCTGTAGAAACCAAAGAAAAACAATTAAATCTGATCTTTTAACTTTTTTTAACCAA
>QVTF01007506.1:0-25602 GCA_003573665.1 Oxygymnocypris stewartii
ACCGTTCGCACTGTGTGTTTGTTTCTGGCATGCAACCCACTGAGGAGGATAACTTAATAAATGTTTCTTGCTATTATATGAATCTTTTTGTTACAACACATTGAATACAGACTGCAAACTCACTTTTACAAGTCAAGTAAACTATGATTTATTTTGCTGTGGGCACAAAAGCAATGCACTAGTGATGGTTGCCTTAGCAAACGCTACTAATTAGAGAGAGAGAGCTCGTCATCTCTTAAACACAGAGCAAAGTAGCCTGTGGCTCAACTTCTCACATAAACATCCTCTGCTTCAGATAGCAGCATAACTCTCCACTCATTATTAAAAAGCAGAATAAAACTACGTTTAATGCACATGTAACCTTATACATTTAATGCCCGTGGTATCACCCTAGACCACATTTCCTCCTCCTCATCTGCACACACATATTCCGGTTGGATTGCATTGCTGAAAGCTACGGCAGCCCACTGTCTAAAGGGCATGACTGGATGAATGCATGCTGACACACTCATAAAAATCTAAATGCATTCATAACATTTAATGTCATAAACGCACAAGACAGAGTAATCTTCAGACCTCATTCTAAACCACAAGCTTCCTGTGCACTATGATCACACAAACATGAAATATAGATTTATATAGTCTGTACAGAGTATTGCATGTCAGAATATGTGGATCATCATGTCCACGATGTTTACGTTATTAAAGATCACGATACAGACGGCAGTAAATACCATTCCAGCAATCTATCTATCTGTCTATTTATCTATCACAACATTATATACACAAAGCTAATTAAATAATAGTTTCAAGTTATAGCTGAAATATTAAAGAGCACCTTTTTACAGCCCAAACACAATATAAATCCTCAAATAACCTCTTCTGCATGCCATGCTACTTTAATGCCAGAATCATTAAACAATTATTATTTTAAATAAAACAAATACAAATGTATAAATGATGCATACAAATAAGCCTTAATGATTATTACAGACATATTGATAGAACGATAGACAGAGCGATAGAACGACAGACAGAACAATAGAACAACAGAAAGACAGAATGACAGACAGACAGAACGATAGAACAATCGAACGACAGACACAACGATAGAAAGACAGACAGAACGATAGAACAACAGAAAGATAGAATGACAGACAGAACGACAGACAGAACGATAGAACAATCGAACGACAGACAGACAGAATGGCAGACAGATAGATAGAATGACAGACAGAACGATAGAACAACAGAAAGATAGAATGACAGACAGACAGAACGACAGACAGAACGATAGAACAATCGAACGACGGACAGACAGAATGACAGACAGAACGATAGAACGACAGAACAATAGAACGACAGACAGACAGAACGATAGAACAACAGAAAGATAGAACGACAGACAGACAGAAAGATAGAACGATAGAACGACCAGAACAATAGAACGACAGACAGATAGAACGACAGACAGAACGATAGAACAACAGACAGACAGAACGACAGACAGAACGATAGAACAATCGAACGAGACAAACGACGAACCAGACAGACAGACAGATAGAACGTCAGACAATAGAACGACAGACAGATAGAAGACGACCGACAGACAGAACAACAGACAGAACAATAGAACGATAGATAGACAGAACGATAGAACGACAGACAGACAGAATGATAGACAGAACGATAGATAGACAGAACGACAGATAGACAGACAGACAGAATGATAGATAGACAGAACGACAGACAGACAGACAGACAGACAGACAGACAGACAGATAGACAGAACGACAGACAGACAGACAGACAGACAGACAGACAGATAGACAGAACGACAGACAGACAGACAGACAGACAGACAGACAGACAGACAGATAGATAGATAGATAGATAGATAGATAGATAGATAGACAGATAGAGTCTGTCTTGTCTCAGTTCAGTGCAGCTCTGTGATGTGACTATGTAACTATAATATAATAGATCTGGAAATCAGAAGGACGACTGCTCCATCTTGTGGTCAGTATAAATACTAGAGAGTGACTGGAAGATTTCTTGAGGCTTTAAGGTCTTGCAAGAATCAGAGACTCAAGGTTTGCGTGACAAGTATACACAATTATCTGGAAGAAGCCGTAACTACATCATTAATGTCCACAATATAAATCAGGCAGTCTTCATAAGGCCTTTTCACGCTGTGCTTTACCCTGGGTTATCATCTCTTTAAACCAACATTATCTAGTCACTGACCTCATAAATATGTAAATCAGCATGTCAAGCCAGAGTGAAGAAATATACAGTGTGATATTTAAAGAACTGAACAGTGTGAATCACGATAACCCAGAATTACAAGCACCTGGGGTGAGAAAGCCCTGAATAACACGGAGAACCTTACCATCTCTTATCATAATAGAGCTTGCCCTCCTCTATCCGTGCCTCATAACGCTGGGACGGGGGGTCCACCGGAGTCGACGGGAGGTGCTCTGGTGAAGCCGGGGACGCTGAAAAACAATACACATTCATTTGAAAGCTTTTGTGGCTAAAATAAACTGATGGGAAACATCTGGTGAAGTATTCGGGGAATCACCTCTAAAAGACAAAACGTCCGTACCCGGTCTTTTCGGAGATTTAAGCTGTAAAGAAATAAAGCAAATAATGAAGATTGTTTTGATTTTCTTCAGCAATATCAGTAAAAAATAATTAAAAAAGACAAGACATGGACAATCAACATGATACCTTGGTCAAATCAGCAGTAAATCCAAAAGTAGATCAGAGTCAAAAACCTTTTTTTTCCTTTTTATTCTTATTGCCAGATAATATATACATTTTCTCATGTATCACTTTGAGTAATAAAACACAATGACATATTCAGGGGGTTCTACTTTTTATTAACTAAGAGCTTTTAGGAAAATGAATAAACAACGATCCTTTCTTCAAAGCCAAGACGTGAGTCATGAAGACTTTCATTACATTTTCATGAAATTGAAACTTTTTCTATCCTCGTCATTATTTCCTCATCTCATAACCTTGCAAACGAATATGCAAGTGTATTACAATTTGATTAACGATGGTATTGCTGTAGAATGAGACCTACTGCAAATTAGGCCCAAAAGTACTATAACACTATATCTGTGAGGCAGTGAAATGTGTACTTAGCTAGACTTTAATGGGGCTTCATAAAACAGAGCCAATTACAGTCTTGCTGAGACGTAACCCTACCTTGTTTAATGCTCTTAGATCCTCCATGATCTGTTCATCGCTGAGTAAATAGTTTAACTGAGGTGAGGAGAGTTAAGAAAACTTGCTTATGAAAATACAGGTCATTTACATAATGAACTCTTAAAGGCACAGCAGCCTGTTAAAAAAACTAAAAGTCATGCATTCCATTGTTTTTGGTGCCAAAGAGTTTGACTAGCACTAGAAATGGGCTTCAGGGAATTCAATAAAGTGCTACAGATGCATAAAAGACGAGCCCTTGTTTTCGGTGCATGTGCTCGGTCTCTGATATGTTAAGGATATCAGGTGGAGGCTTTCTCCGCTTGTCTGGGATGGGCACAGGGTCATTGGGCCGTCTCCGCAGCTTACGTTTTGCAGGTTTCTCCATGGAATCTAAAATGAATAAATAGACAGCCAATTAGGGGTTTAAAGGAATATGTTGCACATAAAAAAGAAGTCAATGAAACAAGAATGAGGCTGTAATAGTCAATCTTTTTCATACAACTGCAATGAATGGCTTTCAACCTTCAAAAAATGACGAAAGAACAGCATACTGATATAATTAAAGAAGTCATACAATAGCTTGATGTGATGAACAGTAAGTATTTTTTGACTGATAATGGCCCTCTCCAGTGAGTTAACCACTGTGAACATCATTTAGTTTGTGTATTAAACTTGTGGACCAGTACAATCTGATCTGTGAACAAATCATTCAGTTAGCTTTTATAAATCAGAACGATTCAATGACTCAAATAATACATTTACGAATAGGACATTGCTACTTCTCTTGTGAATTCACCAAAGAGTGTTCTAATCATTTTAATATACTTTTATGAAATTGAAAATCCCTTAGTCTTTGTTCACTGGTTAAACGGTTTAAAGTCACTTATTTATTTATTTTTCTGTAATTTATCAAAATATTTTAAAAGGTTTTCTGCATGGTTAAAATAAGCTACGCGTATACAAATTATACGTTTTTTTAGAGAGAGAGAGAGAAACATAAGTCGCTTATAAGTCGCATTCGATTATTTCATTCAGAAATAGGCCGACGTGAATTACAAACATTATAATAAACACTGTAAACATAGCTAGGCTATTTTAATTCCCCTCACTCCACAATAAATCCTTTCAATTAACAGTAGGCTATTTAGAAAAGAACAAGAATTAAAAATGTAAGAAGCGTTAGCTATAATCATGAAGATAATCGGAATTGCTTTTATTTGTATACTGTACATACACTATAAAAACTAATCTTTGCGCTTTTGTAAAATAAGCCTATAATAGGATGCTGCTTTCTGCCGTCTGGTTTCCTTTCACGCGGCACAAACATGAACCGAAACTCTGCATAATAGGATACTTGTTGCACAGTTTTTCTTTCGTTTTCTTAAGTGAAAATATATTTCACTTTTTATTCATTACACGTGATATGATGATCATGTGAATCCTCGTGTTCTGTTATTTGCTGCTTTTTGCACATGTAAAATTAATCCCCGGAAAACAAATTTTAGTATTTTTAACGGGTCACTTATTCTTTCTAATAAAAAAAATAACTTGTCTGTTAATGAGTGTCGGTTGTCGGTTAGGAAAAATAACCAAAATGAACATCCCTACTTGCAAAAAATATCTGATCTCTATCTGATCTCTGTTTTCCTCTTTCTCACCTCCGGTCAGCTCCATAGTTAATTTCTCATTCTCGATCATCTTCTTCTTCTCCTCCAGCTCTGCAATACGATTTTCCTTCAGCTCCACTTTCTTATCGTCAAATTCTTTCACCGCTGCTTTTTTCTCTTTGATGTGGTTCCTCTCCACCTGCTCCGTCTGCAAGACATTTAACATTAATTAACCCGTCACAGCGGTTTCTTTCTGCAGTCATACATCCACAGATACATCACATGTAGAGTTTGCAGCTTACCTCAAGTTGTAGAAAGAGATCTGAGGAGATAAAGAGACGGGAGGAGAAGGACAGAAAATGAGAGCGAGTACAAATAAGATAAGCATTAATAATGTAATGCTGGCTCTTGAAATATTGAGAAAAAGGCTATTATTCTATCATCATTTTACCAGCGTTACGAAGTCTCTCTTTATACTGCTGATCAAGCTTCTTCATTCTCTTCTGGTACTCCTGCAGTGTGCCTGTGGAAATGAGTGATGTACATTTATTACAGGATCAATCCCGGATCAGGAGCACAATGGTGATAGATTAACCTACAGCCTTTTGGTTACCAGCCCAGTTCATTAACGACTAGGCAACATCAACTAGTTAGACAATTAGAAACATAATTCTCCAAAAATATCAATTTACGGGTATCAGTGTCCCTGTGCGAGCAGCTAGCTAATTTTCTCCACAACATGTCCAGTTGTTACAGACTGTTTATTTTAATAAGAACATGTGAAAAATAATAATGTTTATATATGCAATACCCTAATAGTTATATTAAAGTTAATAGTAATGAAACATGTTTTTTTTGTGCTATCAAACGATTAATTGCATCCAAAATAAAAGTTTTTGTTTACATAATACATGTGTACTATGTATATTTATTATAAATAAACACACATACAGTATATATTTTGAAAATATTTAGATGTATATACATTTATTTTATATTATATATATATATTTTTTTAAATGTCTACATGCATGTGTTTGTATTTATATACACATAAATATACACAGTATACACACATCTATTATGTAAACAAAAACGGTTATTTTGGATGCGATTAATCGTCGTTACTAGTTTTTTAATTAAAAAAGATAGCATTGTTGTTTTTTACTTATTATGAAACTGTTGATGTACAATTTTACAATTAGTTTTAACATTCCTTTAAAAATGTACTAAACAAATATAAGCTATGATGTTTTTTGTTATGTAAAATATTTTGTCAAATATTATTTTCAGACACGAGCAGACCCATGTACTCACGTAATTAATGTTATGCATTTAACGAACACTTACAAGCGTGCACTTTGGCAGAATTAAACTCAAATAGTCATCAGCAGCCATTAGTTCTGTAGAATTGAGCATCAGAATGGACAAACGTGTTAAGGGAGAAAACGAAATGTGGGAAATGCCAACGAAGACACGCATTCAAACAAGAATAGTCTCAGCATCAGCGGTGAAGAGAGAGCTGGACTTGCTTTCGGTTTGCCCCCCCCACTCACTTGAAGATGTTCAGGCAAAAAAACAAACACCCATAAACTACAACACAGCAATCATCCTTATCACAGAAATGTGGTACAACATCTCTGGAGAGAACCTCAGATTATTACATTAGAAAATTCTCTCCATTTTGGATCAACATAAGCTACATTTGTGAACGCACACTTTCTGTAATATCACGTGTCACGTAACACTTCCGTGCGCGTCTTATAGACTGCATCTTACAATCGCAACTTCATTATACTGTTACTCATTTCCAGCAGAATTACACTAAACTGGTTTCCGACAGCATCAGGTGTTTTATTATTGGTGAGTAGAATTATTTATTTAAACAAATCTAATCGTTTAGATATCATAATATTTAGGCTATAAATAATATTCTGAATCTTGTTGGTTTGTATTAATGACGTAATATGTAAATGACACGCGTGCGGCCCGTGAGACTTGCACTTGGACCATAGTGCGGCCCGGTGGATATAAGGTTAAAAACCACTGATGTACAGTAACATTTGTAAACATATCAATTCTGTGTATTACGCATTTAAACTTTCATTATTAAAGTGCTTGACTCATATTCATTTCTAATAATAATAATAATGTTAATAGTGAATATATGTATTTCCAGTCACCTTCTTGTAGTTGCTGTAGCTGTCTTTTCAGGGAAGCCAGTTTGTCTTGATACATCCTGAAATCATCAAGACATAAACACAGCATCTCAGAGAAATGACCACGTTTGATTTCATAACAACTGAAAGCAGAAATGTGGCGTATACATTATCATCACAGGGATTTTCATTCTGATATATTTGTGAGTGTTTGTCATGAATAAATACGTACTGTTCTTTGATTTCAACATAATCGGCCTCATCATGTTTGGCCAGATCTGTTTCACTGGCATCTTCTGTGTCTATAACAGTAATAAATAATATATTAATATACACTATAGGATAAGACAAGGTATGGAAGAACTTGACTCTCTAGCACAAAGCCCAAACGTGACCCCACTGACCTGCTTTTGGGATGAAATATAGTTTATTGAAATCATAACTGCACATATACAGCACCATCTAGTGGACATACGTGGAAGTTGTATCTTACTCTCTAGCCTTTACTGAATATTAACTTCATTATTACTGTTATCTTTGATTTCTTCTCCATTTGATTTGATATTTCATTGTGTTTTATAATTGTTCATGTACAGCACTTTGGTCAGTGTAAGCTGGATTTAAATGTGCTCAATTAATAACATGTACTTATATTTTCATTATCTATGGCGACTGAAACAGATATTACATGTATGTTGTTTGCAGCCTTTTTCCTACCAAATAAATTATTTTATTATATTATATATTGTGTTTGTATTAACTGCTATCTGGAAACTGTGACAAGTTGATTCTAAGACTAAAACTTATGCATCATAATAAATATTAAACAAACATAAATGAACAAAGCACACATTTCCACACTAATAAAAGACACACTAATAGACAAATACTATATCATCAGCTGCTCATACAAACACTGGCATTCGAGCAGTTGCTTTTATCTAGGTGATATTTAAAATATATATATTATAATAATACGTTAATTCAGCAATGGTGCATTATTGATTGCTTTTACTTGTAATAAACGCTGTACTTGTGAACTATTCATCAAAGAATCCTAAAAAAACCTGTATCAGAGTTTCCACAAAACTATCACGCAGCACAACATTATTGTTAATAATAAAGAATATTTATTGTGCATCAAATCAGCATTTTAGAATGTTTTCTGAAGGATCATGTGACACTGAAGACTGGACGAATGGTAATCAGCTTTGCCATCACAGGAATAAATAAAATGTATATGCAATCACAACATTATTGTTTTTCTGTATTTTTGATTAAATAAATTCAGACTTGATAAGCATGAAAGACTTACTAAACCTTAGATTGATAATATACCATTTTTATACAAAGATATTGGATTAAACATTTCAGAAAGATATTTGAAGGACAAACTAGTTGACAAATCGACATAAACCTTTTTAAGTGTACAATTTTGTTTATAATTTCTATATCTGTATGAATGGAAAAACTATATTATATAACAAATATACACTTAAATACAATTTTAATTTCACTACTTGAATGAAGTTTGAAACGCACTAATATTACATATAAAGATATATTTGTAGTTTCTAGATTAATACTAAGTCATGATAACAATACCTACCTTTAATACAATTTGTCTTTGTAGAAATGTTGTGCCTTTGGGGACAATTTTCAATGAACTACTATATTTTTCTACGAAGACAAGCACTGGTCTAGATGCTCTGTAATTTTATTCCAACTAAATCAAATAATGAATTATATGACATCATCAGGTACCATTGAAACTGGTTAGGTTCTATTTGTCTCAAAACTGCATGAAGGGCTTGATACATGTTGACAAATAAAGGAAATTAATGATACAAAATCCTACAAATTGTTCATTATTCCAGATGCTCTTGTGTTGTAAATATTGACATCTTTTTTAAGAGTCAGTGGATGGTGAAAATAAATGATGTTATGCACACTTGATTTGATCTGATCTCTGAAGTCTCATGTGTTTATGACACCAGAGGTCATATTTGCCACCATAAATCATCTATTTCCTAACATGAAAACAAGCAAGTCCTCTGGTGCACCTGACTTCGAGACTGTGTGTATGAAAACAACAACAACAACACATCCTACGTAACGTTAATGCATTTGCTTCCTGACGCGTGCTAACGGCTAAAGCTAACGGTTTATCAACAGCCTGGATATCACATAAAACACGCAACTAGAAGAAACTGCATAACGTTAGCTGTTATACGGTTAAATGCGTACACAGCCATCATTTAGGTCTAAAAAATATCAATATATGCATTTAATGACACAGATGAGGTTAAAAAAAGCCAGTGAGCTCTGAGATAACGTTAAACCGAAAACAACTCGACACACACATAAAGTTAACATTAACGTTACAACAGAACCAGAATTGCATTACCAATCTACAGCCAGTTCACTCATTAACACATTAAACATGTCTCTCAATCCATAAATAATAAGTGAAAGGGATTAAAAGGTAAATAAACTTAAAGTATCGTGCGTAATCACCTTCTTCCGAGTCTCTGCCTCTGAAACTGCGATCTTCATCTTCATCCACACTGTCTAGCTCTTCCTCATCGTTATAATAGTCCACCATGGGTGACAGTAAAGTCGAGGCCATTTATTATATTCAAAAATTGATAATAGGCCTATATGTAAACAATCACACTGCACCGACAACGTTTTCAGTCTCGACTCGAGCCTATTTTTTTCAATGGAGGGTAGGCCGAGGAATCTGATTGGTGGAGGGGTTTGAGCAATGCATGATGGGAAATGTAGTTTAAGCAGCTTGTGCGCAAGTATGACATAAGGGAAAGAAGATGGGAAGAGAGAGAGGGAAGAGAGAGAGAGAGGAGAGAGAGAGAGAGAGAGAGAGAGAGAGAGAGAGAGAGAGAGAGAGAGAGCTCTCTGCGTTTCAAATGTATTGTTGTTAATATCAGTCAAGGAACAAGGTTATTTTCTGAACTTGACTGTAGGCTAAACACTTATCATGCACTATTATCTCGGTCAGGTAAGCGTATTAATGTCATTATGAAAAGACATGCAAGAAAATAAGACATTATTTATCATTTAGTGCCATTATGTGTCTGTATTGTTTTGAATGTACTCTGTGTTTAATTTCTCCCACAGACTGGTTTGAATAGGGCTATGTTTCATTCATTGTGCAAAGTTCATATATTCGTCATGTATTCACACACGATGCATGTTTTTGTAATTTTTTATCATCATTATTTATATTTTTGTTTTCCTCATGAGCAAGCATGATGTAGCAAGTGAAATAAGTGATATGACATATCTATAAAAATGTAGAAAATGTGTTTTAGAAATATATATAAAAACTGTGTGCTATATTGTGCTATAAAAACACAGGCATACTATTACTACTTCTCTGCTGCTACTGGAAATACTAATAAATTAATAATGATTATTATTATTATATTATAATAACAATAACCCGTTAAAGGACAAATAATAGTAAATAACTGTATTTTAAACTTGATAGAAATTACATATGTACAACAACAAAATAACAATAATTATAGCTAATAATAATAATTATTGTTATTATTATAACATCATCATTACATATATTTTTAGGTGATCAGTTAGCTGTTAGATGTACAGATCAGAATGACAGGTGTTTAACATGCGGTAAGTTTGAGCACAAATAATAATGCTTGATCAGACATATGCCACGCATAAATATTATAAAATATTATATTAACTGGCCAGGTGGAGTAATCTACATGAAATCCTCGAACTAGATTATAATCCTATTGTAGGCTTGTGCAGGGATCTGCGGCTACTGTGTCGTCTCTATTGTGTGTTCACGAGCTGTTCCTTGCGCGAGCGGCAGGCGGCGGCGAGTTCAGCGCCGCTTTGATCGTTCATCAGCGCGGGTACCTTGCAGCAGGTGCGAGGCGCGCGTGAAAGCAGACGCTGGCTGGTCAGCTCTTTGTCAGTCGCTCGGGGTCTAGTACAGTATTTATGCTGGATAATATCATAACACGAACTGTATGGACGGGATATCATCACACCGACGGGAGAGATAGTCATGACGTCTGTCGAAAATAAAACCGCTTGATGCATTTTCAGGTGTGGAGCACCGAGACGTCACTTGCAATGAGTTTGGAAGTTTATTTCCCTCGACATTCCTCCTTACAAGGACTACAGGAGACATAAGGTGGATCTACTGTTCGTCGTTCATTCGTCTGAAGACATTCGCTTATAACCGGACTTCTATGGAGTTGAACCTGGATTAAAGAGACTCGGTAAGGCCATTCACGTGTATTGTGGCTTTGTCAGCTCCTCTGTTTCGTCTTGCAGGGGTATTTTCTATTCGTGATACTCTGCGCCGTCATTAAAAGCGTCTTTATCGTGTCTGGTGTCACTATTCACCTCTCCATTGATTCCTCTGCGCTCGATTGATTTCCCCTGAACCTTCATAAAGTACAACATTTACTAACACTGGTTAAGTGATGCATCGTGTTTGTTTACACTCGAAATACACTAAGTACAGTATAGCGAGGACTGGTGCTTTTGTGACGCTTGTTGACACGCAATCCTTTTATGATTGTATGCATGTTTAATGTTTAAAGGGGTCACGAACTGAGAAACCAAAATTCCTATAATATTTTGACATATAGCCTGCTAAGAGGTCATTGTTCAATAAAAACATCCTGTTAGTTTAAAACTCAACTTCGTCTTAAAACTACTTCTATTGAAGCTGTAGTCTGCCAAAACGACAGCTTGTTTCATGTGCTCTAAAAACAGAGATCATGCATTCATTTAACTAACGTTACTTCAAATATTCATGCAATGTTTCATATATGAACATCCAAGTGCATTTTTTATGTGTGATGCAATGATATTTTACACTTTATTTGTAAAGTTAGATGAGATTCTGTTTTGCTAACACACACACACACACACACACATACGCACACACACATAGTCACAGACGCGCACACACACACATACATCACACACACACACACACACACACACACACACACACACACACACACACGCACAATGTTTGTTTGTATCTACTTGGATATGATGTAAAACTCTTCAAATGAATGACATTTCTGCATCTCCCACAATGTCATAGACTGCTATCTTATCACTTCTGATTTCAATTATAAACAAATATAATATTTTGCAAACTGAATTGACAGTTATAAACGTGCAAAGTACTATTTCCTGATTTTTAAGAAACACTCAATACATTTATGCTATTATAGAATCAAAGTTTATTTAAAAAAAGGAACAAGCCCAGAATTATGAAATCTTTTCGACACTCTTATGAGAGAAATAATAGACTATTTGTTTTTTTAAACGAAAGAAAGCTGTTATATTCTATACTGAAATAACTAAGTTTTAATGCTTAATGCAGATTCACCCATATACAGGCTCGTTGTTTATCGGCTTGTTCTGGACTGAGAAGTGCTGCTTTGCATTGACTCGGTGGAGATGTCGTGCACTTATTTCCGTGCGCGCATGCATTGTAATGAACTTCACTATATGCGCACGCGGCTGTTCATCCAGGAAGTCCGACAGACAGACACAGGCGAACATGGGCCATCAACGCGTTTAAAATACTCTATTTCCGGCTGGAATAACTGTTTTAGGACGGTGAATTTCGCTCTTGAGCTCTCAGACACCCTACAGAAAAGAGGTCAGTATCATTCATTACATTGCCATGAGTTTCGTGGATAAAATGTCAAAGGGTTTGCGTGACACACATCCGCGCACATTATTTCAAAGTCATGCACAAATTAAACACAACCAAAGTTGTTTGACGCAGAGATCCGGATGTTAGGACTGAGTTTCTTTTTTTTATTTAACTAGCACCTGCTGTCTCTTTGCGAAGCTAGTCAGTTTGCTAATCTAACTGTTCAGCCCTATACCACCCAAACTTTCACTTCCTCTGCAGCTCGAATCCTCAACATGTTCATGTTCGTAAAGTTGAACTCGTTTAAAAAAGGAGCGCGAGACGCATTATTCTCTGCGTAAAGACGCTCTTGAATCGTTTAAATGCAAGTGCGTCCATTTAGATGTATATTTCGAGCAGTGAGTGCTGATGTCATGTCGGGCTGTGCGTGTGCGTCCTTGGCTCTGTCCCTCGTCTTCTGCTATTTTAAGCAGCGCATCTCTTTCACACACATGCAGCGTTTATTCTGTCGGATGGAGATCGTGAAGTTTATGGTCAGGATAGAAACACCGCACCATGTGGATGAAGGTGCATTTTTCTACCGGTATTTGGCGCTGTCAGTGTTGTGGCATGAACTAGAAAAGTCGCCTTTGGCTATATTTGTTGTTACATAAATAAGTGATGATGATTCGTGGTCTATTGGTGAAGGATACAATCCTAGATGTGTATCCAGTTTGTCTTACAGGCTAATTATGTAGCCTGCGATTTCTATGCATTTTCTTCATGATTTGTCTTGTGGTCATGATGAATTATCATTGAATGAATCATTCGTGTGAGTCGACAGAACCGATTATACTCGTTCATGAATCGCTCTGAGCGGGTCTCGAGTCAACAACTCAGTGAGTGACAAGTGTTGACATGGTTTCTAATGATCTGGTTAACCAACAAGAACCGGCTTTCATGACTGCATGAAATACTTGCCATTACTAATACAACCTAAGGAGAGAATAAAAGAGTTGTTCCTGTGGCTCAGGGGTAGAGCATTGTGTAAGCAACGCAAAGGTTGTGGGTTCGATTCCCACGAACACACATACTGACAATAAATGTATAGCCTGAATGCACTGTAAGTCCCTTTGGATAAAAGCGTCTGCTAAATGTAAAAGAGAAAAGCTGAATCATTTAAATGTTTAACTGTTTGAAAGTATCGATTCACAAACATTTGTCAGGCTTTGCATCAGAAACATGTCATGTAATGCGGTAGTAGGGCTGTGCTATTAATCTCATGCGATTCTCATGCTCAAAGCCGGTTCTGTGATTGGCAGTAAATCTCCATCACCTGCTTTCAGATGGAGCAGCAGTTAATACACAGAGCCGTAGTTCACTGACTAGCTACGCATTTTCACTTTCATTATTGAATGCGATTCAGCTGCGATTATGAACTTAGCTTGTCAGTGAACTACGCTCTGTGTATTAACTACCGCTCCAAAGCAAAGCCCTATGTGGTAGTACCGAAAATCATAAGCACTTCAGTTTTTTTAGATCGAGGAGAAACTGGGTCCATTCAGTGCTTAATATGCGTCATTCACCTATTGGAACCAGGTGCTGATTTTTATTTTATTTATTTACAATCTCAACTGTCAATGAATTATACAATCATTTCTGGGAGTGGGATTTATTTATTTTTGTACTTTAAGTAACTTTTGTGTGTGTGTGTGTGTGTGTGTGTGTGTGTGTGTGTATGGTATGTATATATATATAGTGGTGGGCCGTTATCGGCGTTAACGTGCTGCGTTAACGCGAGACTCTTATCGGCGATAAAAAAAATATCGCCATTAATCTATTCTCAAAGTTGGGTTGGGAGCTGGGTCTATACTACGCAAGCTATGATGACTTTCACCCTGATATTTTAGCGCGGATGTATACCTAGCCGAATTGCACTGTAGGGGGCGAGAACGAGTCTTCGAACTAGAGGCTCGCAGTCCGTGATGGACAGATTGTTAACGGCTGGTCTATGTGGTAATACAATCGGGCAGGACATCCAAACGCTCACCTATCATTCATCAACCTCAAATATGGCTTTTCATCTGAAAGATGTATGTAGTAGCAACTTTACATGGCCGCTCAATATGATGTTAACCTAGAGAAACGTGCGCTATTGAAGTGTTTGTGTGGAAGCGCGTTTGCTGCAGGACAGGCTCCGGTGCGTTCACTTGCTCTTAAAATCTCCGTCATTCTTGGTCATACAGATAAAAGTAGCCTAATACATCTTTCGAATCTGTAAAGACTCTACGTTTATTTGTGTGCACTCAGAATAACAACGAAACGTTGCGCTTTTAAGCAAACAGGAGCGCTTTAGGTCTCATGTGAACTTGAGCTAGAAACTCCGTCTTTGAAAAATATATCTATAGAGAGTGAAATGTCTAAAAAATAAAAATAGAAGACGTGTGTGTTAGCATGGATGATTTACATGAAATTTAATCTGTGCAACACTGTGCATAAGATGGCTTTCAGTTCAATGTAATAACAAAAAACGACATTTTGGGTTTTTATTCAACTAATAAGGTGGGCACGCTGTGATCTGTACTATATTTTACTGTAATTGACAGTTATCAAAAAAATAAATAAAAAAAAACAACAACACGGGAGTGGGAGGGAATGGGAGTCATTCTTCCGGGAGTGGAACGGGATTTTCCTCCAGTTTTTTCGTGGGATTGGGACGGGAAGAGATTAAAGTTTGTGATGCATTTTGGAAACAGGAGATGCCCCTGGTCTAATGCCCCACCTGGCTTGAGAAACCCGTTCTCAAAGACGTACTTTTAGTCATTATTTGGGTAGCACACATATTCTGAATGCCTTCCGCAGAATTCAAATGAGCCATTTTAATCTAGATTAAAAAAATAATCTATGCCCACCTCTAATATATATCCATATGTGAAACTGAAAACTTTTTTTAAAAGCATGAGATATAGTGATCATGTCAAAAGTACTCGAGTCTTGATTTTTTTTTATTGATTTTTTTGCACTTTATTAAAGGCTAATATATTCATGGAATACAATTTCATTTTAGATTAGTAACCTCAATTTTCAAGTAAATATATTTTTCATCTTTGTGTTGTCAATGAACCTTATGAATGATTATGATCCGTTTTACATGCATTCATATAGGCACCCATTTATGTCATTTTGGGGGTAGTGAAGTCATTCAGTCAAAGCTATTAAAATTCCTACTTTGAACGTTTTAAACCTTTTTAGTGCATTGAGTTTTTAGCAGTGTGATGAGGAAAAGTGTTTCTAAAATGCCAGAATGTAGCAGTGTTTGCTAGGATGCAAGCCAGGGTGTATGCTAAAGAACTAACTGAAAGGTTGTAGGTTTAAGCCCTGCCAGTTCAATCAGCATTTGATCAAAGCACGTAATCCAGGGTTTCTCAAGACGCCTATAGTGATAGTGTTCTGTGTAGCCCTTCTCCTCTGGTGTGTGGACATTTGGAGACCGTTGTACCATTGGTTTCAGGTTGACTCTAGGGCTGTGCAATTAATCGCATGCGCAGCTCGTCAGTAAAGCCGGTTCTGTGATTGGCAGTAAATCTCCATCAGCTGCTTTCAGATGGAGCGGCAGTTAATACACAGAGACGTAGTTCACTGACAAGCTAAGCATTATCACGTTCAATATCGCAGATTAATCACATTCGATTGTTAACATGCAATATCGCGTACACTCAAAAAAAATGTTGTTGAACGAACTTAAAAAAATTAGAGTAAACTTTTCCACGAAATGTAATTACATTTTTCCACCAAAATCTAATTTGTTTGAAATGAGTTGTTGTATAAACTTAAATTCCTTCAGTGAAGACTACAAAAAAAAATTGGGTCATTCCTACTAGATAAAGTTTTGCCATGCCATGCCTGTGCACAAAACAACAGCAGGGCACAGTAAAATATAAAATATGATAAGCAAAAAAAGAAACATACAACAGATAAATTAGGTATATACATACAAAATAGACAAATTATATATGTAATAGTTGCAATCCAGCTGCTACATTGTGATTTTAACATCAGTAGCCTACACTCAAAAAAATAATTCATTGGATGAATTGTAATAGAGTTGGGCCAACTCAATTTGATCAAATATAGTTTAAATTAAATTGATACATTGATGAAGTGATGTTTTTATGCTTGCTAAAACATTTAACTGGATAATAAATTGTTTCTACACTCAAAATGAATTATTTGTTGGATTTACTTAACTTTAGGCATTAGCCAGTTTGTTAGGCATATTATATGATGATATTGTTACATCCATGGCACGCCCATAATTGTTTCTTTGTTATTAAAACAACTTTGTGTCATGTTAGCTGGTCCTCAACCCAAGCACATGCTCTACACTTTACCACAATGGTAACCCCCCCAAAACACTAACATACCAGAAACTCTTTTAAATACAAACATAAAAGAACATTAAACATTAACAAGTCATCATTTTTTTGAGTGTAGAAATCGCATGCGATTAATTGCACAGAATTTAGTTTATTATCAAGCTGATGACTGATCAAGGTGAACTCTGGGACAGCTGTGTGTCTGTGAGTGACTCAATGATTAAGGGTTTATTGCTCTCACACACATCTTTTATTGAAGCTCTTATCAATTGCTGCATGTTTGGTAACCGGGACTTTCCTAAATTAATTGCATCAAGAATCATGTTTTCATTCCTGGAAATGCGCTTGTATGTCAGTTAGAGCTGCTCGATTATGACAAAAATCATAATCACGGTTATTTTGGTCAATATTGTGTAATCATGATTATTAGTGGGCCATATAACCAAGTATAAAGTATTCAGTTAGCAGCTATAGAAAGCGAATAATCAAATGTGAAATAAAACAGCAAAGTCTTCACTGCAAGTATTAAACTTCCTTTGTTTCTTATTAAAGCTACAAAAGAGCTTCTGTGAGGAGCAGTGGGTGATTTTTATGTCTTTTGTTGTTTGATTATTAATATAAAGCACACAGTCGCAGCAGGAATATAGCGCGCTGTCACTTTAAGAGCCGCACGGGTCTAATTTACTGTTACACGCGTGTTTTCAGTCATCTGTTTACATTCATTTAATACATAACCAATGAGGGTTTATGTGAATAATTACTAAGCGCCTCATTTTGACACATTTTTGTGTGTATTTGAAAGTTTAGGCGCATACGTTCAGCTAAAAGAGGACTTTCCATGTCTGTGCTCTGTTTTTGAGCGCATACACGGATATACAGCGCAAGTTCTCTTTTAAAAAACATTAATCTAATCAACTTTAATAATTCAAGCACGTCCCATTTAGCAAAAGTTACGTTACATGATTTTACTGATTTGCGCATGAGCTGTTATGGAGGAGTGAAAGCACATCGGCGGAATGGGGTGCAATAATCATTTTATCTCGATTATTGTATTTTCATAATCGCTGGAGGCCGAAATCGAAACCTGAATTTCGATTAATTGCAGAGCACTAATGTCAGTGTTATGGGTTTTCAACATGAACCTGTTTTAATGTTGCTGTCGCAGTCATTTTCTGTTCATTTCATGTCCTGGTTTGATGTTGGATGATATTTATCTACAAGTATACAAACATTTTCTAAATATGGGTTGATGTTTAATTGACTTTAATAATTTTTTTAATTGAATAATGCATTTATAGAAGGATTTTTTAAATATAATTTGTAGAAATATCATTCCATATTATCTTAAGTATCATAAACACAGAACTTCCCAAAAAAAAAAATCGTGACAGAAAACTATGTATTTAATATGATTGATATAGTGATGCACCGACATTTCGGCAACTTAAAATATTCAGGTGTAATAGCAAAAAAAAATAATAATACATTTTCAGTTTCAGATGAAATAGTTTTGGACAGCGAATTAGTGCTTTTTTTGATTAGTTGTAATTGAGACATTACAATCTATATATGTGCTCTGCTAGATTATATTTATAATATGAAAACATTATTTTGAGATAAAAATTATATCTGATTTGTTTTATCAATTTTGAGGCTTTAGACTTGCATACCAAAATGCTGCTTTTCATTTAGTTGTTCTTGTGCATAATTGTTGTTGTAGCTAGAGATAGAAACACATCAGTTTTATTATGATCAAAATCACATTAGTAAGATTTCCAAATGCATGTTTTGAAGGCAGCATACCATCTATGATCTTAGTGCGGCTAACATCAATGTGTTTTCGGTTTGGCCTGTTGCACTTATAGTACATTTGGTGTAAAAGAAGGTCCGTCTAGTGATGGCTGTTAATGGTGTCTTTGTGTACTTGTAGTAGTAGTATATGGGTGTTGTCATCTGCTTTTGACAAGGGCTTTGTTGTTTGGCCACTGCTCAATTCAGACACACACACACACACACACACACACACACACACACTTACGCATGCGCGCACACACACACACACACACACACACACATACCATGAAACCCGATCACCACACATTATATATGCTGTATACTATCTCTTGTGTAGAGCTTGTAAAAGTTTATTTTGTAGATCTAAAGGTGTTTGTTCACCCTCCCAGGTCTTTCCAGGCATACATGAGTTAATAAAGGCCAAATGGTTACAATCATCTTCCACTTCATTATTTTTCAAGGTTTCAGAGCCTCTGATTTCAGTCTGCCAAATCTCGACTAATCTTAGTTCCTCTAAACTAAAGTATGAGTTAATAATGCAGCAGCTTCGAATGAGTTGACCATATCCTTGCCCTCTGTCGCTCCTTTGATGACAGCACAGGGAGTCAGAGAGTGGCCTGAAAACACCCAGCTCGTTATAATTAGTGCTACTGATTAAGCCTCACGGACCGCTCTGCCTGTGTTATAATGTGTGCGCAATCGATTCTTTTACCGCGCTTCATTCTGGACTTTAACTTAAAAACTTGAAGTTTAAACTCCCTCAGTGAGGTTGTGTTCACATATAATGATCTTTGGCCTCAGGGGACCTTTGACCTTAATTATTTTGCTTCAATCTAGCTGCCCCTATAGCTTTTATGCCAGAAACATTCATAAACATGTACACAACACACAGATTTAAATGCTCAACCAGTGCGTTGCAAGAGCATTGCTCATATTTACCCTGTTCTTGCATTTCTGTGGTTGTAACGATGCTCCGTTAACATCAAATGTCTGTCCAGTTTAAGCTGGTCTGGTGTTATTCAAATAGCTATGGTAGTTATAAGTGTTAGAGGTTTAACTAACTAGTTCAGAAAGATTGTCGTCTTGCTGTAGATCCACCGTGACCGTAGTAAACGAGAATGCAACACTGAAAATACTGCTTTTGTTTTTGTTATAAATTGTATTCTGAGGCCTATTTCATAAAATAAGTTACCAAATAAGCCAGGTTTATTTCAGTTAGTCTGACATATTGTCAGTTGATTTGGTTCAAAATAAGTCCGACTAACTGAAATAAGCCTGATTTATTTGGTAAACTTGTTTTATGAAACAGGCCTCAGGTCAATGCAATAAGCCAATAATTATTTTCATTTTATGGTTGATATAAAACTATTATAATACTACTTTGTTTAAATAAGTTACAAATAAACCACTAAAACCAGGTGTTTTAAATGCTACAAAGAAATGTAAGCATCAAAAAATTGTAATGTATGATATGAAAAATGGTTATTCGTTTTAATATTTGCCAAAGCTTTCATTGATCCGTATTCTTGAATTCGTTTTTTTAGATGAAAAGTGGTTTATTTCTACTGTTCAAAAGTTTGGGGTCAGTGAGATTTTTCAAAATGTTTTTGAAATTGTGAAATATTATTACAATTTAACATAACTGATGCTCAAAAAAGATTCTTACTATTAATCAATGTTCAGTTGTTTTTTGTTGAAACTATAACGCATTTGTTTATTAAAGTTTTTTGATGAATAGAAAGTTCAAAATAACGGCATTTATTAGATTTTATTATTTTTATTTACATTGTAAAATTCTTTAATGACACTTAATTTAATGACTTTATTTTAAATGTTGTGTTTTATAAAAGTATTTATACACTACAGTTCAAACATTTATTGAAATACAGTTTTTTGAATGAAATTATGACTGATAAAGAGAACAGAAGATTCAGTTCAAGTTTATTTGTAAAGTGATTTTCACGATACAAACCGTTGCAAAGCAGCTTTACAGAAAATGTTAAGTTTCTACGTTATATGCAGGAGTTGGTTATTAGTGGTGACGATGACAGAAATATACAGTAAGTTATAAATGACATGTGATCAAACAGACGGTGAACACCATTAACTGCAATGATTATATGTTGTGATTTCGATTAAATGTTGCGATTAAGCACAGTTTGGTAGTTTTCTGTTGCAGGGTTAGCATCTTCTGAGGTCTTCTGGGGGTTTGGCATCGTCTCTTCTCAGGTTTTCGGTCAGCTCAGATCATCGTAAGGGTTGGATCCAGACTGAAGCTTGTGTAATACTTGCCTCGAGTCAGGATGCAAGGCAATTAAAAGTGGTAAATTTCCCCAATGATGAATTGCTGAGAATGCAACATTTACATATCATACTTGCACGTGGGTGTACAGTAGAGTATGTTTCAGGCTTCAGTGTTTTCAAGCCTAATGTCTGATCGCTTACATGTCAATGGTTTGTCAACATTTCTGCTATGCATTCGTCATTAAATGTTGGTTTACTCTTGTATTGCATCCAATCCATTTATGCTCCCATGAGTCTCCAATCTCCCTCGTCTACCGTTGTCTTCTGGGACTGAGCTTTTTATCTTCTCTCTCAATCTCTTCCGTGTAAGCTCAACGTCTCTGTTGAAAAATGCATTGGGATGGGAGTAACCCCGCTGGTGGTGAGGCGGGGCGGCTCGAGAGTCTATGGCCCAGAGTAGGAAAGCTCATTAAAAATTAAACCTCTGCCATCAGTCGTAATGTTCAGCTGTGATCAGCTTCAACCGCTCAAGATAACGCGAGGAATACTTTCCTTGCCGATGACACTCACATGTGCAGAAATGTTAATGACGGTATCTAAAGCTGTGTGAGTTTGTAAAAGACACTTGCTGCTAATGCTTTAGGTAATTGCATTGCTCCGGTGGATTCAGTTACCGATATTGACCACAGCCATGTTCACAATAGCAGGCCTGTCACGGTGAGGTGGCTCTCTAGGTCACGGTACTGGGGAAATAAATGCTGTGCGGTCACGCAGAAATGTCAATTAGATGGCTGTTATTAGGCCAAACTAGAGGCACGTCGAGTCAATTGTCTGCCGCTTTGAAAACAAAAGACAAAGAGTTGATCATGTTATACTTTAGCAGGGAATGAATTTAGTCATTTACTAAATTGGAAGGTAATGTACCGCTTTTCTGTTATGTTGAATATATGCACAATAAAAAATGTGCCAGCAGCTGAATACACCGAACGATGACTTCAACTTTCAACTTCAACTTTTATTTATTTGTATAGCACATTTTAACGCAATTGTATTGCCCAAAGTGCTTCACAATTTAAAATAAAACATATACAAAGATTAAAACAAGAAAGTCTATCATAATTAATAAGACTAAACCACTTAAAAGAACCAACCACAGATGAAAAATACCCTTTATCAGGTCATTGCACATCTGGGAATTTCCTCTGCAAAAGGTCTCTACGAAAGTCTTGCCTCTCCGAAAGCTAGTGTAAAAAGATGAGTTTTCAACTGAGATTTAAAAACTTCTAAGGATCGAGCCTGCCGAATATGAAGTGGAAGACTATTCCACAATTTGGGAGCCACGACCATAAATGCTCTATCCCCTTTAGATTTTTTTTTGGAACGAGGAACTGCCAGTAACAGTTTATCTGCTGATCTCAGTGTCCTAACCGGTGTATGGTACTCTAAAAGATTGGTGATATAACTTGGGTACATGTTATGAAGTGCTTTAAAAACCATCAATAAAATCTTAAAATCGATCCTGTACTGAACTGGTAGCCAGTGAAGAGAAGATAATACTGGAGTAATATGATCCCTTTTTTTCATGCCTGTCAGAAGCCTGGCTGCAGCGTTCTGTACAATTTGCAGACGAGATAGATGTCGCTGACAGATCCCAACATAAAGAGAATTGCAATAATCCAATCTCGAGGTAATAAATGCATGGATAACTGTTTCTAAGTCTTTAAAACTAAGAATTGGTTTTAACCTGGAGATCATTCTAAGTTGGTAAAAACTGCTTTTTACTACCGACTTTATCTGATTGTCAAAGCTGAGAGTTGAGTCGATTATGACACCCAGATTTCTTACACTGTTTTTTACGATTATTTCTAAAGGAGCAATATTACTGGAGATCATCTCTTTGAATTTTGGTGGACCAAAAATAATTATCTCAGATTTTTTGTCATTAAGCTGAAGAAAATTTTGAGACAACCAAATTTTGACCTCTTCTAAACAGAGTAACAGGGACTGTAGCGAGTGCTCGTTCCCAACTTTAAGTGGTAAATATATCTGAGTGTCATCAGCGTACATATGATAGGAAATGTCATAGCGACAACATATAGATCCAAGTGGGCACATGTACAATGAAAATAATGTAGGGCCCAGAATAGAACCTTGTGGAAGGCCATATTTTAAAGTAACCACAGAAGATGTGTTATTTGCAAAATTAACAAAGAATGTTCTATCATGCAGATATGAATGAAACCATTTTAAAGCTGTTCCTTTAATGCCTACGTCACACTCCAAGCGTTTTAAAAGGATCGAGTGATCAACAGTGTCGAATGCAGCACTGAGATCCAACATAATTAAAACAACCCCCAACCCAGAATCAACTGCCATCCGTAAATCATTCACAATTTTTACCAAAGCGGTCTCTGTACTGTGACCAGCTCTAAATCCAGATTGGAATTTATCCAGAATATCATTTTCAGTTAAAAAAGGGGTAATTTGAGAAAGAACAACCTTTTCTAAAACTTTAGATAGACATGGTAATTTAGAGATAGGGCGGAAATTATTCAGCTCTGTAGGGTCAAGACCTGATTTTTTAAGTAAGGGAAAGACCACTGCTTGCTTAAGACAGGGTGGGACAACACCATTAGTTAAAGAGCTATTCACAATAAATAATATACTAGGGCCCATAAATTCAAACAGATTCTTTAAAAAGCGAGGAGGAATAGGATCTAAAGGAGTATGTGACAGTTTCATGTGTTTAACAATGCCCTCCAGAACTGGAAGAGAGACAAGGTCAAAACAATCAAATATACAAGAACTTGACATAGAGGCTGCTTGAACACTAGAAGACACAATAACTTATCTGATTGACTCAATCTGATGACGTCAAACAAACCTGGGTACAATAGAATAGAAAGGTCAAAATAACGGCATTTATTTGAAGTGGAAGTCGTTACTGTCACTTTAAAATGTTTTCATGTGCACTTGTTATATAAAGTGTTCATTTATTAAAAAAAAGGGGAAAAATCTTTGTACAGTACTGCTATGTGCTTCAAGTGTGCTGTTCATGTGTGATTCAGTAAATAATAATATTAAATATATAACATCTGTGGTGCAAAGCTGAATACTTACGCTTTTGGTTAATTAGGTTTTTATTTTCATGGTCTAATATCTTTACAAAACTACTACTATATAATAAACATCATGTCTGTTCATTTGAATGGTCGGGATTGTGTTGTATTTTCTCTTTCTGTGTGGACAGACCAGTCACTCGTCACATCGTATCTCGCCGGTTGCGTTGTCATAATGCCCTGTTTTATATTTAATGGTGAGAAACAGTTTTTTGTTTTAATGTGTGACATATTTCTCATATGCATGTGTGTGCACATACATGTCTGTGTTGCACTCTCTTTGTTCACATGCATCTGTAGTAGAGCCCTGCACGGGGGCCTAAAATATAGGCCCTAGCCCGGCCCGTGTCCGACAGCTGATCAGAGTCACTGACCCGAGCCCGTATTTTATTTTTCCCTTCTACCAAAACAGCTTATACTATACGGTTTCAGCAATTACAATACTTCAGTTTTGTATGAAATGGTGAAGTGGTTGTATTTCGTTTCGTTATTTTATTAAGGTAATTTAGAAAAACATTTTTCTATTCGTTAAATATAAGTTTTTGTTTTTTAAAGTAACGACCAGCGGCAGACATTGAGCTGATCATAGCATGTTTGATAAATTTAGACATGATAAATATATCTATAGAAAAATGTAAATTAGTACTTAACAAAATAAAACATATAGAAAACAAAAACTCTTTCATTATAATCATAATCCATAGATGGATTTCTTAAAGGCGGGTCTAATGAGGAGATGGCAAGTCGGGATCTGCAACTTCATCCTTGCGACACCGACTTAGAAAACACTAGTTTATTAATATTAATATAGAATTTCCCCCGAACACATTCATGCCGACCCAAGACCAATAGCAATATCACTTTAAGCTCTCTGATGCGCGCTGTCTCTGCTGTACACAAACACATGCTACTACATTTACATTTATGCATTTAGCAGACGCTTTTATCCAAAGTGACTTACAAGTGCATTCAGGTTATACATTTTTAATCAGTATGTGTTCCCTGGGAATCGAACCCACAACCTTTTGCGCTGCTGACGCAATGCTCTACCACTGAGCTGCAGGAACACAGTAAGAGGTACACTTTTATTATAGGCCTCAAACATAACTACCACCACCAACAATCATGCCCACAAATATGAATACAGACAAAACTCTGCCAAAATGCAGCTTTTCCCGAAGCATTGGGAACTTTTAGTAACTCCCCCTACCCCGCCCCCCGCTCAAACTTCGGTCACCTGTATGCTAATGCCTGAGTATATGCGTTGCATAATTGCCTATTGCATAGGCGATGTATAATATTAATAATATAATTATTAAAACAATATTTCATACAGTACATGTGTGGTGTGCGTGTATTTCGGCACAATAAAAGGCGAGAGAGAAGCTAAATGAGCCCGGGCCCGATCTGTCAAAAAAAAAA
>QVTF01007507.1:0-25728 GCA_003573665.1 Oxygymnocypris stewartii
AGCCGAATACCATCTTGTCAACGATGAGTAATCCAAGCACCACGACATTATGAGCAATAAAGAGAGGAAATATTTAGCTGACTCACAGAGAGCATCAGCCGGCGAGGAAGAAATAAATGCAAATTGACAGATCCATCCCAGAGGTTTGTTTCCTGGCAATTGCATTTCGTGGTGTGACTTGTGTGTTTGTTGTGGGCGTAAGTGAAACTCAAAGGGCAGATACTTAATGGGAGATACATTTCTCTATTGACTGGCTCTTTCTTCCGATAGGTTGTGGGTATATCTTCCAACTCATTATCTGAAACATCCATTATCAGATTAGAAGCCTATTTCATGCAAATTTGGTTTGTGGCACTGTACTTCAAAGGAAAATTGATTTGGAAAGTAAATAATAACCAGCAAATGATAGCTAGACCATCTCTATGCCAATCTGCCATGCAGTGTAGGTTTTTTAAGCAGTCGGTCCTTACCTATAATGTGCTTTCCCAGCATGCAATAAGAGTTCCCTACACTGTTTCGCTGAGAAAAGCGTTCTTCATTTCTTTTGGTGCAGGCGTTTTTAATAAGCCATGAAACTTCACACTCTGCTGCATTCCTTCTCCACATGTTGCTTAAAGCCACTCCGTGTGGAGCAAAGAGGAAGGTGTTTCAGTGCCGGGTGAGATGGAAATCCATCTCAAACTGAGTGATGATGAGGAGTGCTGCTTTCCACTGAACATACTCCTTAGGCGCTTATATGAGCTGCGTGTAATTGATGGCTGTAACTTCTTATTGCGGGTATAAAAATGTGCCAGAACTCAAAACTTGGTAAAGTTGGTAAAATATTGCAGGAATTAACCCTTGTGCATCCTTATTTATGTATTATCTTTATTAAGATCATTTTGGCTATGTTAATGCGAACAGCTTGTCAAATATGTGTAATTCATCCTTGTTTCCTTTCAAATATATTTTACACTATAGGTACAAAAAATAGTTACACCCAGGACCTTAAGGACAACAATTTTGCCATTAAAAATTTTTCAATATTTCATCTCAGTGCCATTAAGCTTCATACAGGTTTTGGTTATATGCTTTCATTCTGTTGGCAATGCTTCAAAACCTTTGCCGTTTTTCAATTGTTTTACTATTTTTAACCTGATATAACAATTTTCTCATGTTTGGCCAAATAATTAAATCAAATATTTCATTTTTTCTGTTTTCTGCTGAAATGCCAATCGACTATTTAAATAATCTCTCTCTCTCTGTCAAAGAAATTTACTGCAATATACACTGCTTTGAAATAGCAATGGCATTACAAGTTGTTTTATTTATTTTAAATAATTAAATAAATAACCCAACCATTGACATACTTGGCAACTGACCTATACAGTATATTTTATATACTACATACAAAAAAGAAACCCTGCATTGGCCTTGGATTACTTTATTATATGCATAATTTATTGACCCAAAGTATTTTTCCCTCAAGGTCACATACAGAGCGTTTTCAATTTTAGTGCACTCTCAGGCTGGATGGGTAAATGTAAAAATGAGATGGAAATATTTTCCAGAGACCGTTAAAGGTTGTACAAATATATATGCTTGTAATATGATTTCTTTGACTCACAAGTGATACTATAAAATCATTTACTCCGCACATAGTCCACAATTGTTTGTAGCAAAAAGTGACTCTTTGACATGAATGAGATGAGAAAACACTCCACCGGTTTATGTACATGTTTTATAGACTCTCAACATCTGGTCACGAATAAAATGCTGATGACCTTCAGTTCTCTTTCTCTTTCTCTGACCTTCCCGTGCGTCTCATCCCTTTAAGTGCCTCCCATTTGCAAAGTCAGTTTTAACATTCGAATAGTTAAACTATGCATCGTCAATTTAATTTGCCTCCAGGCTCCACACTTGGTTCAGGGCGAGTAAATGTCTCTTCAGCACCTTTAAAGTGGAAGTCTTTGATTTGTGACTTTTTAATCATTATTCCACTCGTAAAGCCACTGCTGGTTTTCTTTTATTCAATGGCAGACTCGATGCTAATTACCTCATATTCAATTTTTGTCCTGGATTGGATTATTAATTATATGCATATTTGAATGACCCTAAGTATTTTCCCAAGGTCGGCTGAGAGATTTTAGTCATTTTCCTCATTATGGCTTTTATTTCATTGCAATTTTCAGTCACTTTTCATACAAATCGACTCATAATACAATACGTAGTAGTACTATTACTACTTTAAGGTAGAGATTGCCCTAATATAAAATGAAAAATAACACAGAGTTTCAGTGAATATATAAATATATATATATATATATATATATTAGGGGTGGGCATAGATTAATTTTTTTAATCTAGATTAATCTAGATTAATTTTGGAATTAATCTAGATTAATCTAGATTAAAATGGCTCATTTGAATTCTGCCGAAGGCATTGAGACTATGTGTGCTACCCAAATAATGGCTAAAAGTAAGTCTTTGAGAACGGGTTTCTCAAGCCAGGTGGCGAATTAGACCAGGGGCTCATCTCCTGTTTCCAGAGTGCATCACAAACTGCTTGAGAAAGCATAGTTCTACTATGATAATTGGTGATGAAAATAAACTATGTTCAATAAGATGTACTTGTGTTTACTAACTGTTTATTCAGTTAAGCAAACCCGGCGGCTTCATAGCTGCATCCATGTTAGCACGTCACGTCTGATGTGGTAATTTCACAGTAACGTTAGGCATACACACAGGTTCGAAGCAGAGGGTGACACTGGAGTGAATTCTCAAGTTCACATGAGACTTAAAGCGCATCCTGTTTGCTTAAAAGCGCAACGTTTCGTTGTTATTCTGAGTGCACACAAATAAACGTAGAGTCTTTACAGATTCGAAAGATGTATTAGGCTACTTTTATCTGTATGACCAAGAATGACGGAGATGTAAGAGCAAGTGATCGCACCGGAGCCTGTCCTGCAGCAAACGCGCTTCCACACAAACACTTCAATAGCGCACGTTTCTCTAGGTTAACATCATATTGAGCGGCCATGTAAAGTTGCTACTACATACATCTTTCAGATGAAAAGCCATATTTGAGGTTGATGAATGATAGGTGAGCGTTTGGATGTCCTGTCCGATTGTATTACCACATAGACCAGCCGTTAACAATCTGTCCATCACGGACTGCGAGCCTCTAGTTCGAAGACTCGTTCTCGCCCCCTACAGTGCAATTCGGCTAGGTATACATCCTCGCTAAAATATCAGGGTGAAAGTTATCATAGCTTGCGTAGGATAGACCCAGCTCCCAACCCAACTTTGAGAATAGATTAACGGCGATATTTTTTTTATCGCCCGATAAGAGTCTCGCGTTAACGCAGCACGTTAACGCCGATAACGGCCCACCACTAATATATATATATATGTGTGTGTGTGTATGTGTGTATGTATGTATATATACATTTGCTGCATAGATTCAACAAGGTGTTGGAAACATTCCTCAGAGATTTTAGTCCATATTGACTTGATAGCATCACGCGGTTGCTGCAGATTTGTCGGCTGCAAATCCATGATGCAACTCTCCCGTTCCACCACATCCCAAAGGTGCTCTATTGGATTGAGATCTGGTGACTGTGGAGGCCATTTGAGTAAAGTGAAGTCATTGTCATGTTCAAGAAACCAGTCTGAGATGATTTGAGCTTTGTGACATGGTGCATTATCCTGCTGGAAGTACATCAGAAGATGGGTACACTGTAGTCATAAAGGGATGGACATGGTCAGCAACAATACTCAGGTAGGCTGGTTAGTGACATTAGTACCAAAGTGTGCCAAGAAAATATCCCCCACACCATTACACAACCAGCAACCTGAACCGTTGAGACAAGGCAGGATGAATCCATGCTTTCATGTTCTTTACACCAAATTCTGACCCTATATCTGAATTTCGCAGCAGAAATCAAGACTCATTAGACCAAGCAATGTTTTGCCAATCTTCTATTGTCCAATTATAGTGATCCTGTGCAAATTGTAGCCTCTGTTTCTTGTTCTTAGCCGACAGGAGCGGCACCCGGTGTGCTCTTCTGCTGCTGGAGCCCATCTGTTTCAGGGTTCGACGTGTTGTGCGTTCAGAGATGGTATTCTGCAGATCTTGGTTGCCTTTCTATCATCTCTAACCAGTCTGCCCATTCTCCTCTGACATCAACAAGGCATTTTCGTCCTCACAACTGCCGCTCACTGGATATTTTCTATTTTCCGGACCATTCTCTGTAAACTCTAGAGATGGTTGTGTGTGAAAATCCCAGTAGATCAGCAGTTTTTGAAATACTCGGAGCAGCCCGTCTGGCACCAACAACCATTCCACATTCAAAGTCACTTACATACATTTCTTCCCCATTCTGATGCTCGGTTTGAACTTCAGCAAGTCGTCTTCACCACATCTAGATGCCTAAATGCATTAAGTTGCTGCCATGTGATTGGCTGATTAGCAATTTGTGTTACCAAGCAATTGAACACGTGCACCTAATAACTTGGCCGGTGACTATATATATATATATATATATATATTAGTGCTGTCAAGCGATTAATCATGAATAATCACATCCAAAATAAAAGTTTTTGTGTGCTGTGTATATTTATTATGTATATATAAATACACACACATGCACGTATGCATTGAAACGTGTAGAATACAATATCAATTATGAATATATATATATATATATATATATGTACATATATATCAGTTTGTATTTATATATTCAAAATAAATATACAAATAACACACATATTATGTGAACAAAAACTTTTTATTTGGATGCGATTCATCGCAATTATTCGTTTGACGGCACTCATATATATGTATATATTAAGTGAGTGAAGTGACCCATACTTGGAATCTGTGCTCTGCATTTAACCCATCCAAGTGAACACACACACACACACACACACACACACACACACACACACACACACACACACACACACACACACACACACACACACACAAACATTTTACAAAAAAACTATATAGACACAAGATACAACAACATTACTAAAACTGAAATGAAAACATGGAATAAAAATATAATCTAATTCAAGATATTAATACAAATTATAATTGTATATAAGAGACACTAAAATAACACTGCTATATCATTCTTAAATGATGTAAAATATTAAAGATGGCTTGCAGCAGTAATATTTAATGCTGGAGGAAGGAGCAGCAGGCAGTAGAACAAGAGTTAAATTGATGGCAGATTACTTTTACTTGAAGAGGCAGGTGATAGCACCATTAGGTGAACTGTACAATGCTGCATTCTCCATTTCAGGGTCCAAAAACCACTGAGGGGGAAAACACAATCTGTCACCCTCCTTTTTCACTCTAATCGAGCTTAAAGTTGATCAATGACACAGCAGACAGTCCGATCTGACTCTCTCTCTGTCCAGAGGGTGAAGAAATCAGGTGAAAAGAGGTGAGAGTACCTGTAGCAGTCTATTAGTGTGAAGCATGGACGTCTGTTCTCCATATACAATTAAATAAAATTATTACACAAATAAATAAGTATATAAAAGAAAGGCTTTGATTACAATAGATGACAGCGTAACAGGCTAGCAGTGGGACGCATAATTTAGAAGCCTGTTCTGAATTTGTTTTTGGTGAATAAAATATAATAAAATGTCTATTAGTGGAAAGCATAATATGGAAGACTGTAATGCATATAACAAATAAAATAAAATAAGCTGATTTGTTAGCTTGAAAATAATAATAAATATATTATATAATGAAAAGTTGTCATATAATTTGGAAGTACATTTTGAAAATAAAGTAAAATAAAATGTTTTGAATAATATAAAATAAGACAACATAGCAGGCTATTAGTTGGAAGCATACTTATGGAAGTCCATTCTGCATATAAAAGAAAACAACATGTTTTGAATAAAATAAGATAATAAAATAAATACAAAATAATCTTTGTTAATATAACCCAACCAGAACAAACTATGAAAATATAAATTAACTGATACGTGTGTTGTTCTAGTTTATTAATATCAAGCAATATTTGATGTATAAGTCATTGTGTGAGCATCATTCTGTGTAAAAATACAATTGAATTGATTTTCTAGCTTGAAAAGAAAAGAACATATAGCTGGAGCTGCTCACAACCTGGGGCTTTTCTCACAATTTAGTCCAAACTCTATTAATGATTAAACACGCTAAAGCAAACCTTTGCAATACTAATAAATAGTCACTGCATTCACTCCATACAACACCGCTCAAATAAAACAGACATAGATAGCAATATATCGACCCCCGAGTTTGTCTGTGCTTCTGCAAACTGTCACAGCATTGATTCATTTGCCGAATAATTGTAGCTGAATGCTGAAGTTTTTGCTTACTTTCTGTTTTTGCTGAAGAAGAGTTCTGTGTAGGAGACATTAATCAGAATCCAGAATGCTCTGAGTTTCCAAAACAAAACACCTACAACTTCAGTGCAGACAGATTTAATATATAGTGCTGCATTATTATACAAAACTCCAGCATGCAGTTTCAAAATATGGCCATTGTGTGGAGTTTTTGAGGCAGTGAATGGTAATGGTAACCTTTCCTTTCACAAGCCCCTCAGTCATTTTAAAGTATTTGATGTAGCAACTTTCATGTAATGCACTGATTGTAACATTAGTGACAGATGAAAGAATCCAAAGCATTCCAAAGGTAACTTCATAAATAATGAAGATCTTTCAATCCAAAAAAGCTACTGATCTCTTCAAAGAAGTGCAACATTCTATGACGCTGCTGTATTAAACGATGTGCTCAGAATACAAAGTACACAACGTTCATGGGAGTTACATAATCAGTCACACGATCTGACATCAGTGAAGTGCACTGTGTGGAAATGTGTCTTCTGACTCTCAAAATCCAACCCTTAAAATGCTGAATTAATTATTTCTGATGCTAGTACATTTTTAATGTGGGTTTTCTCCCGCTCCTGGGAACATATGCATAATGGATTTGGCTGATGTGCTCAGAGGAAACGTCCATATGTTTTCAGATCGCCGGAAGAGGTTAATTATACGTAACACCTCCGCTCTGGCCTGGATATGTACAATATTGAACATATAAACAGGTCAACACTGGCTTTTGATGCATGCAAGTTTGGTGTTTTGTTATCCAGGGGTGAAGTATTAATTAAATACACATCATGCATCAGTTATAAATGTTTTGTTGCCGCTCTCAAGAGATTCTGTCTGAAAGCTTCAAAACTAAACTCTCCAGAAACGTGTCACTCCAAAATGTGACTTTTAAGACTCACTTAAGTCAGTTATAAAATAATTGTTAGAATCGAATTAAATAAAACGATTGTCTGAATATAATTACATGGGAAAAGTAATATAATATAATTTTATAATAAAGTAATAAGAAAAACAAAATACATAAGAATTTTTGAAAAAATAGTTTATCTCTCTCTTTTTTTTCTGTACTTCATATCAAATAAATGCAGGCTTGGTGAGCAGAGGAGACTTCTTTAAAAACATTAAAAACGTTTGACCGGTAGTGTGTGTGTGTGTGTGTGTGTGTGTGTGTGTATATATATATATATATACAAACCAGAGAGATAAATATATGTTATATATATATATATATTAAATTGTATTTATTTTTACACAAAAAAACATTTTAATAAAAATATTAATATAATGTAATGTAATATAATTACATAAATTTGTACAAAAATATTTGTACACGCACACATGATATATATATACATATATATATATATATATATATATATATGTACAAACCAGACAGAATTGAATGTCATATCAATAATATAGTGATGTTAGATGATTGTGATGTTACTTTTACAGCCCAGTAATCAAAAGGTAGTATGAGTACTTGGATTCTAGACATAACACTGCCAGTTACCTTGACTATTTTTACTCCAGCATCAGAAATAATTCCAAACAAAACCACAGCAGCGTGATCCACTGAGCATCAAAGAAACATAAACAGAGCGATGCGAACAGTGAAAACTGGTTTTGTTATGCCTGTCGTTCCTCTGTATTCACACTTTTCAGTTGAAATGGAGAAGCCAAGGTTGATAGCTGGTGTGTTCTGTAGCTGGGGTGTAAATCTAGTCTAAAAAAAAAACGTCCCAATTATAGCGTATTAATCAAGCAACTATTAATTTAATCTTGATTAGTTGGTTCAGGTTCATTGCGATGTTCTTTATGTCCCTGCTGTTGGCTGAAGGGCTAAATTAAAACCCCATAGACACAAATGGCTCGAGATTGTCCTGTCTGGCAGGAACACTGACCAGTACCTCTCACCGAGGGGAGGGAGCGGAGGCTGGCATAATCTAATTACATGGACACAGCTTAATTCAGCCTCAACAAAGGGCCAATCGATGATAAGGAAGTAGCGGAGAGTGGCTTTGACACCAGTCAATTGGTTATGTCAGTGTCCAGCCCAGATGGTGCACACTGGCACGCGGTCAATCGAATTAACTGCAGCCCTTCTGCACAATGGAGTGCCACCTCCTTCCTCCTTTTGTATCCACTCAAACCCCACAACATCCCGCCAGAGAGACAATCTAACACTATGCAACACTTACAGCCCGGCAGTCAGACGACTCATGGCCAAATCAATACCCTCGTAAGGGGCTCTGATGCTTGTTATACACACCTTTACTGGGAGGGAGTGGTAAGATGAGGTTCACATCAATGCAATATTAGTCTATTAAATTAGAAAAGGCTTGGCAGGCAGGAAATCCTATTTAGTTACTCAAGGAAAACGTTTCAGCTCTTGAGAAGCAGAGGGTAAAGAGAAAACCAAGACAGACAAGATTAGGTCAGAACCATTGGAGTCTTATTTATATACGATGACAGAACGAAGAAAGAAAGAAAGAAAGAAAGAAAGAAAGAAAGGAAACTTTAATTTAATATAGACCCATACATAACACATTATATATGGGTCTACTATGATTAATATTTAATTTAAAATGCATAAATATTGTCTAGTTAAAGTCTTGTTTTCCAGTATTTTTTTTCTTTCATTTTTTTAAGCATCAATAAATACTAAGCAAAAAAAAGTAAGAAGCAAAAATATAATTTTCTATCTTTATAAATATATATTTTTATATTTTTGTAAATATATATTAATATATTTTTATAAAAATATTATTAACAATACTTTATTATTATTATTAATAGTTAAATCAAGATAAGAAATTATCTTTTGCTTAATCACTTTTATAAACTTACTTGAGACAGATATTTTCAAGAAAAAAATCATACTTATTTTTCAAAAGTTTTTAAGCATAAGTATAACTAAATTAATTATTAGTTTGAAACGTAAAATAATAATATAATTAGTCAATGAAATAAGACTAATAGTTAATAATAATAATAAATCAAGATAAATCTTCTGAAATAAATATTTGCCAAAGTAAATTTATCATAAGTATAGTATATCTTAAAATTTTGTAGTATTTATAAATCCTAAATTTACTTGAAGAAAAAAATGGCAGGAAAACAATTACACAAAATGATTGTCTTAAGCATAAAATTGAGTTTGAAACTTACAATAAATCATTGTTTTATGCTGTCACACACACAAAAAAACAGTATTTATCGCATATTTTCTGGAAATTAATTGTGATTAATTGTAATAAATCTCATCTAACAAAGTTTTTAAATATACTTTTATATTGAAATAATTTCACATTCAACCTTAAAATGTATGTAGAAACAGCACAAGGACTGAATATGTTTTTGAATTTGTTTAATGTCATATTTTGTATGACTGAAGGTGAATCACTGAGACAGTAGGAGAGACGTTTTGTTTGAGCTTCAGTAGTTCAGTGGTTGATTGTGCTAGATCTCTCAAACTTTGATATACGGTTGCCACATTTGTGTGCTACAAATAAAACTCACTTGGACGTGTACAGCATAATCACAGATTGTGTGAGTTAATGTCAAATACAAAGAGTTCCGTTGTCAAAACCTACCCCACTACTCGGGGAGATGTAACAGTGTGACGTATATTTACTGAAATAAGGCCCACGCTGCCAATCTATGCAAGAACAAAAAACAATCCGTTTTGAATAAAGTGAACCATTTAAAGTGACAAAAACATTATATTATATTACTTTTAAATTTAGCACAAAAGCAATTGCTGTGTGTGTGTGTGTGTGTGTGTGTGTGTGTTACAGTCACATAAGAGTTCAGTCAATAGCTGTGTTGCCATCCACCTATTTTTTGTGAATTTTGGAATGCTGGGTGGAAATGTCAAGATGCGCAGAAATTCAAAAAAGCATGAATGCAAAGTATCAAATTAAACTAGAGAAACAACTACTTTAGATTATGTAGGTCAAAACATTGTATCTACAAAAAAATGATTGCTAGGCAAAAAAATTGGTTTCGTTCCTGAAAATCAGTTTTTTGTTCATAAAATCTACAATGTTGCTCAGATTCACAAGCCACTTCTTCTGTAACATTACAGAATGAGTGTATGATATTGATGACATGACCTCAGCTCTTTTCTGTGTTACACTCCTCTACTACTGATATCTCCAGGAAAGTGTTATTAACTGTATGTATCCATTTATGTTATAATACAAAACATAAATGATATCACAGAAATCAAAACGAGCTGAAAGTCAGAATGAATGTGTTTCATGATTGATGAGCACTCCCACTAACCGACTCTAATATGTGTAACTGTAAAATGCCTTTTCTTTATTCTCTCTTGAAGTGTGTTCAAACTGTCTCCAGTGTATCCCAGAGTACCAGGCAATTAAGTGCCCACAATATTCTCTTAATTTCTATCTCCAGATTAGCATGCGTAACGCGTTTTTGCTTTGGTTCGATGAAGAGAGTTAATACAGCTTTAATGGTATTTGAAGCATGGCTCATCTGCACTTGTCCTCTTGCCATGGCAACAGACAGTCCAGGAAATCCATCTGAATTTGATGAACTCCAATAACTCCACCACATGCTAAGCTTCCCCACTTTATGTGTTCACGCAGTGATTAATAACTTCTTTTTTCTAGCCTCAAGGTTGCAGTTAAACCCACATTGCCGTTTCTGATGAGCCGTGTGCAGAATATTCACAGTGAGATGGCATCAGGTGAGGGCTCGTCTGGAAACACTCGAGCTGTACTCTTATGTGTACACATGTATGTCTGGAGAACAACTTCAAATGAATGAATGAATGTACGGGACATGACTCTGGTTACTCTGAAAGCCTTTCAGGTAGGCTATTCAAATAATTTACTGAATTATATGGGTACAACAGCACAATTGTGTGGGTGATATTAATTGTATACATCAGTTCAAAAAATAAGATGTTAATATACATTTTTAGACACAGCGTTGGCAGTAGCTTGGTCTATTTGCTTTGCAATAGTTACAAACGTAGCCACAGTGAACCGCTGCACATCACCAAGCAACACACTTTGTATTTGACGTTTTATTATAAATATTTATATATAAATTTAGAAATGCAAGATGTGAACTGGTGAAGATGTGAAAGATGAGTCTATAATAACGCAAATCAGAATGTTTTATTTTTTTTATTTATTTTTTTTACATTTCTGAGGTAGTTTTTAAGGATTTTGAGATACACTCTCAAAAAAGTGTATTAAAAAAAGTAACAAAAAATCTATATAGCAAGATATGAATTTAGAAATGTGAGATATACTGTAGCAATTCTGAGAAAACAAAACTGGCTAGCTATAACCTTGTATAAACATCTAACAATTCTGACCATGTTCCCACTTTATATTAGGTGGCCTTAACTACTACGTACTTACATCAAAAAATAAGCACAATGCACTTATTGATTTCATATTGAATTGAAAGCACTTTTGCTGTTATTGAGGTGGGATATGGGTAAGGTTAGGGACAGGTTAAGTGGCATGGTTTGGTTTAAGAGTGGGTTAACATGTAAGGGATGGGTCAACAGTGTAATTATAAATGTACTTACAGAAATTCATTACAGATGTAATTACATATAGGTATGTTTAAAAATAGAAGTACCACCTAATATAAAGTAGGTCCCTGACTTTTCTTACAATTCTGAGTTAACTTCCCATAATTCTAGCTTTCCCCCTCCTCTAAACTCTGAGTTTACATCATGCAAATCTGTTTTTTGTTTCTGGCATGGATTTTTTTAAGATTCCTGTAACTTTTTATCTCACAAACCTAACTTTTTTCCTCTCAATTGCATGTTAATAATTCCAAAATTACGACTTAATTTCTCAGACTTGTGAGAAGAAAAAAAGACAGAATTGTTAGATATAAGCTCATAACTACGAAAAAAAGAAACAGATTGTGAGAAAAGTTTTTATTTGACATGTTTTATCCCATGGCAGAACACATCTGTGTCGTTTGTGTAGAAATCACTGTTTGAATGAAGTGGAGTCACTGTTTCATTCCTGTATGAATCACTGTTTTGAATCAGTCACCGAAGCTGATTTGATCAATGATTCGCTTATCAAGACAGTCTGTTATCACCATCTTCAGGTGTATTTCAATCTTAATTTCTCACAACACGTTTTTACCATAGAGCACAATATTTACTGGGACAAGTGCTAAACAAATACATGTAAACTAAATCAAAATATTTTCTTAACGTTCAGCATTTAATGATCCTCTAATACTGAAATAAAGATTCACTGTTTATTTAATACATTAGTTTGGGAAACAGCATTACTAATCATCTGTCACGTTATTAATACATATAAATTAGCATATGTATATTATATAGCATATTTATACATTAATACATTTGATTCTAACAAATGAAAATATTTTACAGCTTTTATATTTTAGAAGGAATCATTATATTTGGAGGTTATTGGATTCATATAGATAACAAATAAATACATTTCAAAACTCAAACTATTTAAAGCATTATAATTGATTTATATGTGTTTAGTCACACTGACTCAATTCTTAAACCAATTTAACTTAAAGATCACAATGAGACAGTACAATTTAATTATCTCCGGTTCAGTAAGTCCTTTATTTTATTCGGTGATGTTTCAAACACATTGCCTTGGTTTTTTTATTTTATTTTATTGTATTCTAAGCTCAAATACATGTTTTCCAAGTGTACAGTACACATACTGCTTTCTTGCTGCCTAGAAACCTTGTAAAGTAAGCCTTACGTGACCATATCTGCAACACTGTTCATGTGTAGTTCGAAGCGGTGCATGGTGCTTTTGTCGAAGCCTTGACGCAACTCTTGTGACAGGGCCTTTAGGAGGTCATGTGACTGACCACGGCAGTGCACTCTGAGGCCATCATCACTGTGCCCTTGAGTAAGCCATTTAACCCCTGGTTGCTCCAGTGGGATTGTCCCATAATAGCCAAAGTTCATGGAGCTTTCCTCTGGTGACGCGGTGTTAAAGTAGAAGACACAAATTCTTCCAGCCCTGGTCGTGTGGTGGTGCTAATTTTTTCTTTGAGTTTTGCATGGCAACAACATGAAGATTGAAGACTTGAAGGTGCTGTAAGCTATTTTTTGGAATACAACACATACAATGCCCCTACAGCTTGACAGATTTCACTGAAATAGGTTTTTCTGGTACAGTCATCAGCGCTGTAAACAGCAAAAGAGAATCAGATAGCTTGCAGGGGGCCGGTCGGGACTTTTTTAGGGGCAAATCAAACAGCAGTTAGTACAAACATTTTCTTTGAGTTTACAGGCATTGGGCTCATATGCTTAAAGGTAAATGTTAGTGTTTCAGTAATGTAAAAAAAACCCCACTTCTAATCTTTTTTTATTATGATTATAATTTTTTACATATTTGTTTACTACATATTTAAAAAGCTAGAATGCTTGGACAAATGCTGGAAAAATTATATATATATATATTAGTGGTGGGCCGTTAATCGGCGTTAACGTGCTGCGTTAACGCGAGACTCTATCGGGCGATAAAAAAAATATCGCCGTTAATCTATTCTCAAAGTTGGGTTGGGAGCTGGGTCTATACTACGCAAGCTATGATGACTTTCACCCTGATATTTTAGCCGCGGATGTATACCTAGCCGAATTGCACTGTAGGGGGCGAGAACGAGTCTTCGAACTAGAGGCTCGCAGTCCGTGATGGACAGATTGTTAACGGCTGGTCTATGTGGTAATACAATCGGCCAGGACATCCAAACGCTCACCTATCATTCATCAAACTCAAATATGGCTTTTCATCTGAAAGATGTATGTAGTAGCAACTTTACATGGCCGCTCAATATGATGTTAACCTAGAGAAATGTGCGCTATTGAAGTGTTTGTGTGGAAGCGCGTTTGCTGCAGGACAGGCTCCGGTGCGTTCACTTGCTCTTACATCTCCGTCATTCTTGGTCATACAGATAAAAGTAGCCTAATACATCTTTCGAATCTGTAAAGACTCTACGTTTATTTGTGTGCACTCAGAATAACAACGAAACGTTGCGCTTTTAAGCAAACAGGATGCGCTTTAGGTCTCATGTGAACTTGAGCGAGAAACTTCGAAACTCGAATATATCTAAAAATACAGTACATAGAAAAATATATCTATAGAGAGTGAAATGTCTAAAAAAATAAAAATAGAAGACGTGTGTGTTAGCATGGATGATTTACATGAAATTTAATCTGTGCAACACTGTGCATAATAAGATGGCTTTCAGTTCAATATAATAACAAAAAACGACATTTTGAGTTTTTATTCAACTAATAAGGTGGGCACGCTGTGATCTGTACTATATTTTTACTGTAATTGACAGTTATCGGCAAAAAAAAAAAAAAAAAACCCGACACGGGAGTGGGAGGGAATGGGAGTCATTCTTCCGGGAGTGGAACGGGATTTTCCTCCAGTTTTTTCGTGGGATTGGGACGGGAAGAGATTAAAGTTTGTGATGCATTTTGGAAACAGGAGATGAGCCCCTGGTCTAATGCGCCACCTGGCTTGAGAAACCCGTTCTCAAAGACTTACTTTTAGTCATTATTTGGGTAGCACACATATTCTGAATGCCTTCGGCAGAATTCAAATGAGCCATTTTAATCTAGATTAATCTAGATTAATTACAAAATTAATCTAGATTAATTCCAAGATTAATCTAGATTAAAAAATTAATCTATGCCCACCTCTAATATATATATATATATGTGTGTGTGTGTGTGTGTGTGAGAGAGATTAATTTGACCCCAATCACTGAATTTTAGTGTTTAAAATAACGCATGTTTGCGTTTTATATATTAATTAATTAATTTGAAAATAATGTGTATGTGTATATATTAGGGGTGGGCATAGATTATTTTTTTTAATCTAGATTAATCTAGATTAATTTTGGTATTAATCTAGATTAATCTAGATTAAAATGGCTCATTTGAATTCTGCCGAAGGCATTCAGAATATGTGTGCTACCCAAATAATGACTAAAAGTAAGTCTTTGAGAACGGGTTTCTCAAGCCAGGTGGCGCATTAGACCAGGGGCTCATCTCCTGTTTCCAGAATGCATCACAAACTGCTTGAGAAAGCTGTTCTACTATGATAATTGGTGATGAAAATAAACTATGTTCAATAAGATGTACTTGTGTTTACTAACTGTTTATTCAGTTAAACATGAATTTTGAACTGTAGGCCTACATAAGAGGTCGTGATGAACTGTTTACAGTTTCCATTGGGAAGCTTCTTAAAAATAAATTTTCCCTGAAGCAAACCCGGCGGCTTCATAGCTGCATCCATGTTAGCACGTCACGTCTGATGTGGTAATTTCACAGTAACGTTAGGCATACACACAGGTTCGAAGCAGAGGGTGACACGGGAGTGAATTCTCAAGTTCACATGAGACCTAAAGCGCATCCTATTTGCTTAAAAGCGCAACGTTTCGTTGTTATTCTGAGTGTACACAAATAAACGTAGAGTCTTTACAGATTCGAAAGATGTATTAGGCTACTTTTATCTGTATGACCAAGAATGACGGAGATTTTAAGAGCAAGTGAGCGCACCGGAGCCTGTCCTGCGCAAACGCGCTTCCACACAAACACTTCAATAGCGCACGTTTCTCTAGGTTAACATCATATTGAGCGGCCATGTAAAGTTGCTACTACATACATCTTTCAGATGAAAAGTCATATTTGAGGTTGATGAATGATAGGTGAGCGTTTGGATGTCCTGGCCGATTGTATTACCACATAGACCAGCCGTTAACAATCTGTCCATCACGGACTGCGAGCCTCTAGTTCGAAGACTCGTTCTCGCCCCCTACAGTGCAATTCGGCTAGGTATACATCCGCGCTAAAATATCAGGGTGAAAGTCATCATAGCTTGCGTAGTATAGACCCAGCTCCCAACCCAACTTTGAGAATAGATTAACGGCGATATTTTTTTTATCGCCGATAAGAGTCTCGCGTTAACGCAGCACGTTAACGCCGATAACGGCCCACCACTAGTATATATATATATATATATATATATATATATATATACATACACATTAGTTTCAAATGAATGAATTAATATATAAAAACGCAAACATGCTTAGGGAAAAAAATAAAACAAT
This sequence comes from Oxygymnocypris stewartii, assembly GCA_003573665.1. Classification (NCBI taxonomy): domain Eukaryota; kingdom Metazoa; phylum Chordata; class Actinopteri; order Cypriniformes; family Cyprinidae; genus Oxygymnocypris; species Oxygymnocypris stewartii. The sequence continues at coordinate 16,513 of QVTF01007507.1, forward strand.
AAATAAATAAAAATAATACCTTTCAAAACTCCTTTCAAAGGAAGGAAGAAAGAAAGAAAGAAAGAAAGAAAACTCAGACCAAATAGAGAACTCATTAAAAGTGGAGGGGAGACTATGGTAATACAGCACACAGAACATGTGCGGACCTAGTGCAGCTGAATACATTTTACGTTTCTCTTTTATATGACTTTAGTACACTGGAAATGTTGAGAGTAAGACTTCTGCTGGTTGGGGAATTTATGGTCATGATATTGCTGAATCATTTGTTCACAGTATGGCCATTGGTCTTGCTGACTTGTGGTAATATGTCTGTGTTAAGAGCTGAATATGGTGCTCAGGTGCTTCCACAGAGGAGAGCAACAGTCCTGGGACCATACACACATGATAAGGCTGCTCTTGGTGGAGAAAGCTTGAGCTTGAGTTGATGTGGACGGACAGTTTATTGATTTTTCCACACATGCTGAATTGGGCCAAACCTGCTCTGTACTTTGCTTATGTGGTATTGGTTTACGATCAAACCAGTAAAGATGATCAAATCAATTTGAGATGTTTTGCTAACGATCACCAATATTCATATACTGAAAAAGGTGTATAGACAAGTTTTACTGAGAAATATGAATAAACACTTTAGACTAGGGAACATAATCTATTAACAAAGTGCCCCCTCCCCCTCAATATCTTCTTAATTTGTTGCTTATTGATAGTAATTAGGTAGTTGTTTGTAGTTGTTATGTTTAGGTATGGGGTAAAAGGATCTACAAGTTCATGCGGAATAAGAAATTAACAAACAGCCAATATACATATAATATTACAACGAAACAGCAAGTAACATTGGATTAAGAATGACATTCTGAAGTACAAAGAGTGAAATAGTATCATATTCTAAAACATATTTACAGCTTTGAAAAATACTTTTACAGTGTAACAGCAATGAAAAAAAAACTGAGTTTTTTAAAACACTGGATCAGTTGAATCAACGGCTTGGCAAAATCATGCTCTTTATGTGATTTACATGCGCTACAAATCAGTGGTTTGAAAACAAAATATTCACAAAAGTTATAAAGCTTTATGAAGAAGCACCCAACAAAATGTCATTAAAAACTATGATGAGTACGACATACTGTAAGTGCAAACTGACTCAAAAAAGTAAAACAGTTTTATAAAATGATTAATTCTAGCTACAAATGCTAATTGGAGGAGCCAGATTCAAAACATTACTAACTTCTCTGACAGACAGCTAACAAATATATCTACCGTGATATTAACAGCAAAATTTGTTGATAAAAATAAAGTAGTTTGAGAGGCTCTGCAGCATGAGGAAAACAGAAGTGGGACACCTCTGATTTGTTTCTGTTGTAAACACACCAAATACACACCTAAATAACACCACTATATGAGCCCTCATGGCACACACAGTGTAAGCAGGCGCCTCTGAGTCTGAAATTCGACTATAACTGGTAGATATGGCAAAAAGTTTTAGCTCTTTTTTGTAGGTTAATCACATCGCTTTGGGGAAACTAATTTGTACATCCATTAGGGTGATATAAAAACATGACATTATATACAAGTACACAAGAGCTAAGTTGACAGCTGCAGGCTTTACATTCTCTCCTGAGCACAGAGAATAAACAACGCTTGTCAAACAAACCATCCCTTATTTATTGCTAAAGGCAAACAAATTATTCTTCCTAATCGATTTAGCTGCATGCAAAGCACGAGCAGGAGCCACCCGTTGACTTTAACGGAATAACTTGTTATAAGAGACTTCAGGATTGGTGTCTGTGAAATGAAGCCGCTCTTCTCGACTAGTTTCTAAAGTCGCCTTTAAAGTGCGATAAGGGTGTGATGAAGTAACAGGGCAAATTCAACCATGAGTGCCGTGACCTTTTTCAGAAATGGCATCATGTAATGAAACACTAGAGAAACAACAGTTTACTGTCTGTACACACACATATACAAATTCAAATGTTTGTGGGGTTTATACCAACTCCTTTCTTATGCCACAGATTAAGTATCTTGGTTTGGAACATGCAAAATTAATCCTACATTATTTTCCCATTGTATCTACAATACTAAAGATGAAAACATGCCTCAGGGAGAGGATCAAACTGATTTAATTCAAACATGCTGTTGATCAAATTATGATTTGCTAGCACATTAATTAGCTCTTGAATAACACAGCCTTGCTTACTTTACTGTAATATTCCAAACACAGAAAGCTAATACAAATTTAGCAGGGGTATTATAGTTAACTAAAATTAAAACACACACACACACACACGCACGCACGCACGCACACACACACACACACACACACACACAACAAATTAGTATTTTTATAAGGCTCCTATGTTTAGCTTCAGTGATTTCACTTTAATGGCAAAGAAAACGTTAGTCAGTTACTGAAATCCCTTTAAAAAAATATATAATAATTCCATATTTTCATAGGAGCCTGATAAATATGTTCAAATGCTCAGCCCCCTTAAAGGGTTAATCCACCCCTCCACCAGATTGAACCACTGATAGCATATAGACTATTTTGACGACGTCTCTCATACTTGTCTGGGTCTTGACAGTGTTATTTACTTGGCAGTCAATGGGACAGTCACAAGCCTCCCGGTTTTCACCCAAAATATTTTTTAATTGTGTTCCGAAGACGAATTAAGCTTTTACAGCTTTAGAACGACATGTGGGTAAGTGAATAATGACAAAAACATTTTGTATACTGCAAAACGACACAGGACCATACTGATTTCCACAGACATTTTTCAAGATATTTTATGTTGTGCTCCACAGAACTCATCCAGGATTGGAATGACATAAAGGTGAATAAATAATAACAGAATTTTCCTCTTTGAGTAAAACATGACTTCAATATTCCTCTTCCAGGCTTATTGTTGCAGGTAAACTGTGTTCAAGGATTGTTTGCATCATGTAAGTCACTTTTAAATGGGTTTTGTCGTCGTCTGTCACTTTGCAACCTATGAAGTGTCAAATCACTAGAGGTTCCTCCTAGAAGCTAAATGAGGAGAAAAACATGTTTTTTCAAAGCCGTTCAGTCTCAAACGTATCACTACAAAAAGAAAACCATTTCTTGGCAAACGCAGATATTTCTTGAATAGCATAGAGAACCAACTCGAAATTGACCCCATTTTCTTTCTAAACACATTCTGTTTTATGCTCTATGCTAATAAATGTTGAACATTTTGTACAAACTGCTTGTGTCAATTGCAGTGATTGGGTCAAGTCAAGTATCTGCTTTTGCTCAAGCTAAACGGGTTTATTTGGCTCAGCAAGCATCAGTGTGAAATCTGGCCTCGAGTTTTGCATGTTAATGAGTTTTTGTGAATCTAAAAGATGGCCCACATTATGTTTTACTGAATATGTGTCATGCAAAAACCATTAGGGCCAGCTATCTATGCAAACAATGAAGCACCGTGGGATTTACCAAACGGCCAGCTATGTTCCCAGCGTTGAGTTGCTTCCATGTTGCATTACCATTGCAAAATCCCCACCCACGTTTCCTCTGCATCCCCTGGCTAGGTCACTTTGAGTCTTTGAGGAAACTCTCCTCCATAAAGGATATGCTAGTCGAGGAGATAAATGCGGTGCGATGCTCTAGGCCATAAGAGCACATTCCTTCACCTGCTAATCATGACCATTAATCACTCTGCCCAGCTCTCTCTTTCCCATAGGCCACGGGCACACAGGTCAGGGCCAACGTCTGTAGCTTGCTGTAGGCTCACAGGTTAATGTGGACGCTGCTCTTCAAGCTAGTGTGAGGTTTAACATGGTTTCATAGTGCTCGCTCATCAGGACTGAAGTCAAAGAACACTATTCACCACAAAAACTTAAGAAGCAATAATGAATGAGATATTAAAGGGGTTAGTTCATCCAAAAAATAATAATAAATACTGTAATACATTTATGAGCTATTATTTCAGCGTTGGGGAATCATTTATTAAAAAAATCGATATTGATTTGATTTGATTGAACTGATATTAATCCAAAACGTATGATTTATACCTTATTAACGACTCGTCTAGCAACCATTAAAATCAGTATATCTTTAACAGTTTTTTTTTATCTTACTTCGTGGCCAACGGTAAAACAAACAAAATAGTACTTTATACAATTTTGAGCTAGGTAACACGATCTTTGGCAAATAGTTTAAATCTTGAAAATCACACAGCACAAGACACAATTCTTTATAACTGAAACAAGGTTTATTTGCTAACTGTTATTCTACAACACATGGAGTAAACTTACTAAAACACATATACACACATACACACATACGCACACACACACGTCAGGAGTTTGCGGATTGAAGAAAGTTTATGTCTAGCACTCTTTTGCTATCTCGTAACTTTACCAGAGGTAGATCACAAGCAGAGACTTCGCTATCTTTACTGCATACAGATCAATTCATCCAGTTTCCAGCAACAATAGAGATGTGTTTGGTTTACTTGCTTTCAGTTGAGTTTGACAGATGATCTGGTGTTTCCGTGTGTTTCCGCGTGGTCGATGGAAACCGGTTGGCTTTGTGTGACGTGTTTCTAGGAAAGCCCTCCTGCGAATCGGATTTGAATGTTGTGTCATCTTTTCAAAAATATTTGTAAAAATCTTTCTATTGTTATATATTTATCTATTAATATTAAATATTATTTATATATATTTATTTTGAAGTCTACCAGGGGTGGGGATGGGTGGGTTCTAAATTTGTACAGATGCTTTTTTGTTTTATACTCCTGTTCTCAGAAAAAAAATATATAACAAAAATCAATATGCAGTTTCTAACAAAAAAAATATGTATTTACTTTCTGGGTCATCTTATTAAAAATACAATTGGTTTGACTGAATATCAGCCACTGAACCAAATGTATAGTACTGTCACATTTTCAATGCACCGTAATGGTCATAAACTTACATTTATAAATGAGAAAAAAGGTGATTGAATTTGCATAAAATAAATACAATTTTACCTAAACAGATAATGAGTCATGCCAATGAGTTAAAGTTTCTAAACATCATAAAACCTGTTCAACAAAATGTGCAGGTGTTTAAAACACAGCAACTTGTTCTCTTTGTTTATAATTGTATGTCTGCAGAACAAATTATAGTGTTGCACAGTATCATTTATCCACCATAATTTGGTTGCTTGAAAGCTTCTTTGTTGACAGTCAAACACCTGTAAAGCTAATGATAGTGTTACCATTTGGTTTCTTGCACATTATGGTGTTTAACCAGATTTACCATCATTCTCTGTGGCAGAATGGGAATGATAAATTATACAGACAAACATGCATGACCTAATCTGCATCCTTCATTATAATGCATGAAGGCTAAAAAGCTGTTAGTAAATGAAGATAGATAGATAGATAGATAGATAGATAGATAGATAGATAGATAGATAGATAGATAGATAGATAGATAGATAGATCTATATATCCATCCATCCATCCATCCATCCATCAACTCGCTTTCCTGCTCCATGATTAACTACATAACGAGTCTTAAAATAACCGTCCGAGGTGTATGAGTTCTGTCACTGTGTGAAAACAAGCTGAAACAAACTGTTTTCTTTCCATCACTGCACTAGTTATAGGAAACACAGCAGTGCGATCTTCTGTGTCTTGAGTTATTTGTATTTACAGCCACTGACAGACCTGCATAAACAATTCCCATCTGTTTCTGTTATTACTGACAGTGATAGAAACAGCCAGGGATGAAACAAACTGAACTTTCACTCTACAAACCTGTGTTTGTGGCTAATTATCACAAGACATTATCTTCTGTTGTGACACCGTGTACTAAGACTGACGGGAAATTAAAAGTTGCAATTTTCTAGGCCGATATGGCTAAATTATACTCTCATTTCAGCTTACCATGGGTGCAGCAGGTGCAATGATATTACACAGCGCCTGAAAGTAGCCCCATCTAGGTAACTAGTTATGATATTGCTGGGGACTACTTTCGAAAATGGTAAAACTCAACTGTTTAACTCTTGGGGAGTTGGGAAAAGAGCCTATTTAAAAAAAAGTGGAGTGTTGCTTTAGCACTGGGAAGAGCTCCTACAAGGGTGATACACAATTTAAAGCAATTAGGAGTCATTCATTGTTCATGACAGATGATGAATTTCAACAACAAGTGAGCATTTTTATTTTAGTGGCCGATTTCTCATAAAATGTTCTTACCAGAAGTTTCATATATAGCATAATGTTATTTAAGATTTTAGTATATGTATGGTCCAGGGTCACACACAGACACACTGTTTCGGGGCGAACGAGACGTGAGATTTGCAGATCCACATGCAAGGCTTTATTTACAACGGCATGGTCAAGAAACTGGCAAGGGTCAGATAACACAGGTATATCACAGGCAAGGCAAATAATATTCCTAGGGCTAGCGTGGGTCTACAATCAGTGAACAATATCCAGAGGGCTTGACATGAGGGGTAATCCACATTACACTTGTCCAGCAGGCAAAGGGTTAATACAAGATACACATGCAGAAGATCAGGAACCAGACAAGAAAACACGAAATTACTAGTCTTAAACTAGAACTAGAAACTAGGACCGGGAACTTGGAATGGCTCCGTAATGTAGCTTTTGCTAGAAGAGTGATACACGCTAAACAATACTCGGCAGTGGGAAAGAGGAAGTCCAAGGCTTATACAGCGTGTCTGGTTGGATTCAGCTGTGTATGTGTAATAAGTGCATTCAGCTGTGTGCGGTAATGGTATACACCAATAAAATATCTCGGTCTTGTTACTTTATATTTTCAAGTCATGTGACAATGAGAGTTGGTGAAAATAGTCTAATAACACAGTCTTTCCGAAATTTAAAAATGCCAAATAAAAACGCAATATTTACATGCAAAATAATGCACACATATTGTGAATTTACACCAACTTTAGTGTGTGTGTGCATGTGAGTGCATGTGTAAGAGAAGAGTCATGTATTCTGCACACATCCATTTGCTGCGAGGCATCACAACGCTGATAACAGAATAAAATATAAGAATCACAGAGAGCATCACTCATTATATCTCATGAATACACAATTGTACAAAATGATACTATGATATCTCACTGCAACGATCAAAATGCTGTTTAACTGGAACAGACAGCAGCTCATATCTTTAGCCTTGGAGTTATCAAACCTTCCATGAATCTATGAAATATGAATCACACATTTCATAAGCACAGCACAGTCCAAACTACCTGTATATTATATCAGTACAGTTTTAAATACATTAAAATATAACAATGCAACAGCTATAGCACTGCTGTAACTGCACAGCTTTAAAAATGACAATGTTCTTCACCCCTAATTAAAGGTGACTGAAATTAACAATTTAACAAACACCCTAATTAAACTATAATGTGTTTATTTATGCTTGATTAGATTTAACTTGATACATTGCAGGGCAAATTGAAACAGTCATGAGACTTTCGGGAAAAACTGGTGCCAACCAAGGCCATCAGAATCACTGCAGCTTAGCTATTAAATGATCAATATTTCATAATGCAGTCTGTTATTATAAATAAAGGTGTCATTAAAACACACTAAATGTCTGCAATCATGTTCTATTTCTGAGATTTAAATAGCATTTGACTGATAAAATCAACTGTAACTCTCATTTGTTTGTGAAAGGTGAATACAATTATCCATTTGAAGTCAGTTTCCAGTTAAAAACGATACAATAACAAGTCTCTTAATATCCAGAATGTGGAATATTTTCAACAAAAGCAGTGATCACAGTGACATATTGACCCAAACGTGACTTCCTCACAGTGTTAACTTTGAGAGCAAATTTTGATTTGGTTTTAGTCATGGTCTTATGACTAAAATACCATTTATATTCAGTCATACTTTAGTCATCTGAATTGTTTTTAATTTTAGTCTAGTTTTAGTCGACTAAATATCATACGATTTTAGTCGACTAAATCTACAGTAAATGTAGTCAGCTAAAATCGAATAGGTTTACTTACAGTGCATTTATTCAGCATGTCTCTAAAATGTCCAATGTCATTATATAGGTTTGATATTAAGGTTTAACATGATAGACTGTGATTTAAATGCAGTGACACATGACATGCCTTTGTTAAAATGAATTAAAGCCACTTCTCATAAAGAACAAGAACATGGTCTTCTTTTTAATGAAACATCAATGGTTATATGGGCTAATTATGCATTCTTTATAACAACGTGTTTACCATATTCTTCATTCTTTCAAGCAGACATATTCATTTATATAAATACATTTAGATTAATCTTTAGGACTACTAAAGTTATTCAGTCAAGAATTGCAAGTGATTGCATGTCTTTCTTTTGTTGCTTGATTAACATCAATGACTTGGACAATAGCAGCTAAATTAGGCTGCTGTCCCTTTAAAACCAAATACACAGCTGCAATGGATGCAATGTACTGATACACATTCTCCCTACTGTTTACGTTCACTTAATCAACTGTGTTTACGTGAATACTCGTCAAAACAGACATTTCTACATGATTTTGTGTGTATTTCCCGGTTCATATGTTCGCATCTAACCTCATATTCGCAGGAGATTCATGCTGAATTAATCTCTTCCCAAATTGTCCCTTCCAAACATTTTCGTCTCGTTTTTATTTGTTGATGAAAATGTCACATATTTGGCTACCTGGGTGTCCGTTCTTCATACGTCGCTAACTCAGTTAGCTGGATTTTAGGGTTGATGATTTCACTTGATCTTGGATTATTTGGTTCTTTGATGCTCATCCTAGACTTACTGTCATAGCAACAGGTCCATAATCTTAAACCTGCTTGGGAGCAGGCTTATTTCATGTAAACAGGATTCGATCGCATCTTTTTAAGCAGAATTGATACTCAAAATAGATACCAGCCACTGCTACTTTATTACAAGAGCACCCTACTGGTCCAGGGACAATCATTTAAAATAATAATAACTTGATGAAAACACAATGAGCCAACAATATTTACAGATAGAACAAATATATAAATTACGGAAGCCAATTTCGGCCACTGAATATAAAATACAAAAAATGGTAATTGCGATTTTTTTTATCTCACAATTCTGATATTCTAATTGTTTCCTCACAATTACGAGTTTACATCTCGCAATTCAGATTTCTTCCCCCTCAGAATCATGCGATATAAACTCGCAAGCGTGGGTAAAATGTTAAGAAAGTAAGTCAGAGCTACAAGATATA
>QVTF01007508.1:0-25597 GCA_003573665.1 Oxygymnocypris stewartii
GAGAGCGAGAGAGGAGAGAGGAGAGTGAGAGTGAGAGAGAGAGAGAGAGAGAGAGAGTGAGTGAGTGAGTGAGTGAGTGAGTGAGTGAGTGAGTGAGTGAGTGAGAGAGCGAGAGAGAGAGAGAGAGTGAGAGAGAGAGAGAGTGAGTGAGTGAGTGAGTGAGTGAGTGAGTGAGTGAGTGAGTGAGTGCGAAGGAGAGAGGAGAGTGAGAGAGAGAGAGAGAGTGAGTGAGTGAGTGAGTGAGTGAGAGAGAGAGAGAGTGGGAGTGAGAGTGAGAGTGAGAGAGAAGCAAGAGAGAGAGGGAGTGAGAGTGAGAGAGAGATGAGAGAGCGAGTGAGAAAGAGAGAGAGAGAGAGAGTGAGATAGAGAGAGAGAGATAGAGATAGCGAGTGGAAAGAGAGAGAGAGAGAGAGTGAGATAGAGAGATAGAGAGCGAGAGAGAGTGAGATAGTGAGAGTGAGAAGAGTGAGAGAGCGAGAGAGAGAGGAGAGAGCGAGTGAGAGAGAGCGAAGAGAGTGAGATAGTGAGAGTGAGAGAGTGAGAGAGCGATGAGAGAGAGCGAGAGATAGAGATAGAGATAGAGAGAGAGGAGTGAGTGAGGTGAGTGATGAGTGAGTGAGTGAGTGAGTGAGTGAGTGAGTGAGTGAGTGAGTGAGTGAGTGAGTGAGAGTGAGAGAGCGAGAGAGGAGAGTGGGAGTGAGAGTGAGAGAGAGTGAGAGAGAGAGTGAGAGAGAGATTGAGAGAGAGAGTGGAGGAGAGTGAGAGTGAGAGAGAGAGCAAGAGAGAGAGGGAGTGAGAGTGAGAGTGAGATAGAGAGAGCGAGTGAGAAAGAGAGAGAGAGAGAGAGAGAGAGAGATAGAGAGAGCGAGTGAGAAAGAGAGAGAGAGAGAGTGAGATAGAGAGAGAGAGAGCGAGAGAGAGTGAGATAGTGAGAGCGAGTGAGGAGAGAGCGAGCGAGAGGAGAGAGCGAGTGAGAGAGAGCGAGAGAGAGTGAGATAGTGAGAGTGAGAGAGTGAGAGAGCGAGTGAGAGAGAGCGAGAGATAGAGATAGAGAGAGTGAGAGAGAGAGTGAGATAGTGAGAGTGAGAGAGCGAGTGAGAGAGAGCGAGAGAGAGATCACAGATGGAAAGGACATAGAAGAGACAGACACTGAACAGTTGAGATTGTGACAGAACAGATCAATCAATAGCTTCATTAGCTTTGCCGTTTCAGAGCGACAGCTTTAAGGCTTTTATCTCACAAAAAAGCAATTAGATCAACAAAACCGAAGCTCCAACCCGTTGTACAGCCACATGTTGGGCAGATATGTGCTTTAATGTGCCTGTCAGCAGGTAAAATCAGGATTTCTTTTTTTTCTCCTAAATCTGGCACCAGATCGATAAGTTGATTGATTCTACAGCACCTGAGAAAAGACGATTTCCTCGTTTCGCTCCGGTTTCCACCAGAGAAACATGTTGGAGAATTATAGAGAACTAATTCATGAGTTAACGAATGCTCTGGTCTGGAATAGACGGATACAACATTTTAATAGTCTGTGGATTTGGAAGTACCAATATTTTTGCACTCTCTTTAAAATCAAGATGAAAACTCGTGAAATCAGGCGTCAAATATTGTGGCTATTAGTCCATGACTATTAGCTCAGAAGCCATTTATATACTAATTGATAGTTTTCACGTGACGTCACACCCTTATAGGAACGTCCACCTGGCGCCAGCTGTTTTTACGCAGATTGCATCAAGTAATCATGTAGTAAAATGCAGAAATTAAAAAGCAAGATGCAGTGGATACCTTATTGATGATGTATATTTTGTACAGGCAAGAGGATGAAGCCAGAATATAAACGCAATGTGCAAAGTTTCACGTTAAATGGCTTCCCATAAAAACCATTAGAAGGAAAACACTGAACCGTTAAGCGGACTGCGTTCATGTTCCCGGCCTCATCTGCATGCCTGTGTAAACTATGCATAATTAATGTGGTGATTACAGAATTTAATTGGTTTTAAATATATTAAGGCACTTTAAGTGTTTTTACAATGTTTTGTCGCACTGTTTATGATTGAAATATTGACGTGGGTGCTTAACATGGATTGCAAATGGCCAAAACGTGCATTTTGTTCAGAAATACCTTTGTTTTATTCTTTTGAGAGGTGATATAAATATTTGCGGCAGGGAAACAGATGAAAAATTGTTCTGTGGATGTTTTGCCCTCCAAGTCTTCAAACCGGTCACGTGACTGAAAACTATCAATTGACCAAATATGAGAAAAAGCATAACAGATCAACGTATTTATGAATCATCCTGCACTATGGAGATTTTTAACCAATCAAAAGCACTCTAGAATGACAAAGCCCCTCCCCTAATATACTGCAAACAAATAATTCAGAATAATTTTAAGAGATATAGAAATTAGTTTGAATATATTGTGATCTCATCGGAATAGTTTGTCTACGTAAAATATTTGCACAATTGTTTAAAACACTTTTTAAATATATATATAGAATTATAAAATAATTTATATAGAATGTTTATTCATAGCATTGAGAGAACTTTGCCAGAATGTACACTATTAGTCCAAATTAAGAGAGAAAAATGCAAAAAACTGCCCCAAAATTGGACTTTTCATCCCTGTATGAGAAACGTGCTATTCCACACATTAGTTCTCCATGATTGATGAATCGGTATATGCTGAACACATCATATAATTCATGCACTGTCAAAGCCCCTGATGCACTAAACATTGAGACACTGATGACTCATTTCCTGTTACACGATTATGTTTTCACATTAAAACACCATGTATTTATCAACAAAAATCACACTACACACCAAGTTGATCATGCATCTGTTAAAAAGTACAGTGCTATCATGAAATATGCTTGCATCTATTTCTAGCAGCTCGAGAGACTGAGAAAAACATTTCTGCCAAACAAACACAGAGACAATGCATGGAGGGGATTTCAGTGCACTGGAGAAAAACCTTAGAAACAGCCAATACCCTGAGCCACTATTGACTATCAGTACAAACACATGACCATATAAGTGCACTGTAAAAGCCTGAAGATCCAAAACACGCACGCACGCACGCACGCGCACACACACACACACTCACGCACGCACGCACACCACACACACCACAAACACCACACCACCACACACACAACACACACCACCACACCACACACACACACACACAACACACACACACACACACACACTCACACACTCACACACACACAAAACTTGCAATGTGTCATGTAAACAGGAAAAATACATCAGAAAATAACCATAGAAAATATAACTGCACCTCTTAAGCAACAAATAGAGTTTAGTGCAGAATGCTAAATGTACACAATAACTAACGTTACATTATTCTGCTTCTACTCGGTTCAAAACATTTATGAAACAACCTATTTTTCAAATTTTATGTGGATTGTGAAAAAGAATGAGGCAAATCAAAATATTTGTTGCCCAGGTCACATGATCATATCAAAGCGCGCGTTCTTCACTCGTTTTACTGCGTAATCAATAAAACGTATCCTAATTAAACCGCACACTTGACCTCTGAATGCAAACACCTTGCATAATCAGTGAAAATCATTACCATGAATGATAACGAGACGATAAGTGAACATATCTATCAATATTTCCCATTCATTTTGGATTCTGAAAGATATAGTTTCCTGAACGCTTGACACGACGCATTTACCTCAGCTCACGTGATCTAACAGGGGCCTGTACCATGACGCTGGTTTAGCTGCTAGCCAGGTAAGATTCAGTTTAGTTTGCACCAATCCTGGGTTTTAGGTTCTTACGCTCCGCGGCTAACCTGCCCCGGGGCAGTTTATGTGCTGAGTTAGATTCTCATACTCAAATTGGACCAATCAGATGTGAGCAAAATGACACATGTCTGACACTAAAAAATCACTCCCTCAGTTTATCTTCTTATGAATTAAATCACTATAAAGTACCTTAAAAAACATACAACAAAACTGTCTGGCTTTAAAGATAATTACAATTTACATATGATTTATATAATAATATTATATTATTATTACTCCAATTACACACAATCACTTTTAGTTTAACAATTATTATAAAGCATTTATTTAAATGAATATGAATTATGCAGATCATATGTAATATAAGTGGTAGAATCAATAGATAACGGTTTAAAAATGGCTCCATGTGACCGCACATGTTTGAGTCTCTATATAATATCATCTATATAAAGTAACTTCACACGTTTCACTCGTGACTGCGCTGATAGAGCGAGATAATGTCCTTTATTTGTCCTCTTTCATGGACGAGTACTTCAGTGGAAAAGTGTTTAATTCCTCTTTAATCTCTCTAATCTCTTTAACGAACGAGTTTTGAATCTCGCTGAAGTGAGTCACTCTTGCTCTGTGTTGTGATTGGCTGTTCGCCGATGATGTCACACATTCACGTGCACGCGCTTCATTAAATCAGGATCAAGTCTGAGTTGACAGAGAAAGTTGATGATCGGCTTCATGGTACCGATAAAGACAGATTGAAGTGGTTTGGTTTTCTCAACTCAAAACTTATCCCATAACTCTGAATTTGTTAATCCACCGTCATGGAACAGGCTCCAGGTGTGTGCAGTTTTATTATGTTTTAAACCGCCTCAGTCCTGTTTTGATTTGACTTCCTGACATGAAATATTATATTTCTATCGCTGGTTTAAAATGGACTATAGTTTATAAAAATTCGCTGAATGAAGACTGTACAGTATGCATTATATGTAAACAAACCAGAAACTCATGTTCCATAAAGATATTTTGTAAATTTCCCGTAAATATAAAAAACTACATTTTTGATTAGTAATATGCATTGCTAAGACCTTCATTTGAACAACTTTAAATCTGATTTTCTCAATATTTTTTTGCTCCAGATTATCAAATATTGTCCGATCATAACTAACCATATATCAATAGAAATATTATTTATTTAGCAGATTATGCATAAATCTCAATTTAAAAAAATGTGTGGTCCAGGGTCACATATGATTTCTTTAAATATTACTATTATTATAGTCTTTAATTAATAATATGAAGAAATAATAATTTTAATTATTACTAATTATTATTATTATTAGTAGTAGTTGTAATGTTGTTATACATAATGCAATTGAAATAAGTAGTAATATTTATTTTATATTATATTGAAAATGAATAATAATGTTTGCTCTAAGGCTAGGCTATATAGAGTATATAATATAAATAATAATATTTCTTAATTGTATTATTATTTCTAAGACCTCCGAGCATTTAATTTGATGTCCAGGCCACAGAAACTCCCTGTAACTTTGCGGTTGTCACTCTTGTTTTCAGCTTTGCGTGTGAATATAACCGTATGAAGCATTATAAATCAGGATAACTGCTGTGAATCTCTGAACGCGCTCAGGGCGACGAGCTTCTGTCTTGTACTGTGTGTTTGGCCTAAAGGACATCACCGGTGACTGAGGTCAGGCGGCTTTCGGTTGATGTTTGTGTATTCCTGATATGCTCCGCTGGATTGTGTGTTGCAAGATTATTTCAGGTTTATCCTCATAAATGTTGCTGGACTTACAGTTTTATGAAGCAGGAACTTGAATGCCATTTGACGGAGCCTAACTTTAAAACCAACAGCGCACCGTGTTCACCTTTAAAGCTAGCGTTTTCCTGCAATGCTGGGCTTGGAACTGACCGACCGGTCTTTTGAAAACGCTCAGAATATGTGTCTGTTCTTTGAACCCGCAGACGTGCGCATGAGTAATGATTGCCTTCTATTATGTGAATTCTCAATTTCATGGAGAGCTTAGATATGCCCCACTTCTGAGCCAGAATACTTGAATGATAAACCAATTAGGGCCCTCTGTGTGCTGGAGATGCGTGTTTGTGCATGCGTGCAGAGCGGGGAAGTTCAGTGCTGTCACATTCTTTGAATGTTAATAGACGAGTCTTTGTGATGTCATTAGTGTTCATAAATAGTCATACATACACATACTTTTATAATGTTGGATGGACACACACACACACACACACACACACACACACACACACACACACACACACACACACACACACATATATATATAGGCCTGTGTGTGTGTGTGTGTGTGTGTGTGTGTGTGTGTATATGGGTCAAAGTCAAGGCAATTCTATCCCATTGCGGCACTCCTGTTCATCAGCAAGTTGTGTAGAAAGCTTGACAGAAAAGCCCTTTTAAATGTTGAATTTATTCATAAATGGATTTCAGGTGGGAGTATTTTTTTAAGTCATTTGCATTTTTTTAATTTGCATGGCATTCTCTGGTTTATTTGTTTACTTAGAGTTTGAGAACAAATTGTCCCTAGAAATGAGCCAAATGTGACAAAAAAAAGTGCAACTGCAAAAATGTAATTTTTCCATTAATTCTTAAAAGGCAAAATGTTTATTTTATAATTATGTATTCGGAGACCCTACTATCCAATTTATTGCATTTCAAGGAATAGTAATTACTCACCCTCAGGTCGTCCAAGATGTAGATAAGTTTGTTTCTTCATCAGGTTTGTAGAAATGTGTCTCAGCAATGGATGCTCTGCAGTGAATGGGTGCCGTCAGAATGAGAGTCTGATAAAAACATCACAATAATCCACAGCACTCAGTTATCATCTGGAGAAGACAAAAGATGAAACTAATCCAGCATTAAGACATTTTTAACTGTAAGAAAAGTAATCTGGTCTGAATCAGGAGAGAAAGCTGCACAGATCAAGCACAAACAGATCTAAACTAACTGGATTTTGATGTGAGAGACTACAGGAGATGCTCTTTTGTTTACCAGAGGATGCATTATTATAGATTGTGGACTGGTTTGAAGTTAAAACGTCTTAATGATGGATTTGTTGCTTTTGTCTTCTCCAGATGTTAACTGATGGACTGGAGTGGTGGGGATTACTTGTGAGGGTGAGTTTTATTTTTGGGTGAACTATTCCTTTAAGGTTTTGATTTGATCAGTCCATGCATTGCCTGTACTGACATGTATTATCTCTCACTGTTATGGCCTGGAAAATGCTCTGGCGTTTGACTTGTCAGTATGAATTCAACCCCAAATGCAATTCCCCTTGTTATCCAGTAAAATATCTTTACAATCAATTTGGCAGCATTGAGTCTCTATCAGCTTCACTGCAGTTTTTCTCGTTTCTCTTTGCAAAACGGCTCCAGCTATGTCAGGTTGCATGAAGATCATGAGCGCTTGGCCATAAGTTCTCAGTCCAGATCTCAGTCATGGACGTGCAGTGTGTGTTTGACAGCTCTGAGCAACAGACATGCGTTAGAAACACAGCGCTCTGACTTCTGTCTCTGCGTCTGTTCAGCCTGAAGCAATCCGTCAGTGATACGACTGCTCATTCATCCTTGTCAGAGGCAAAACACAATGAAAAGTGCATCATCTGTGAAACAAACAGAAGCTGAATGCACTGAAACCAGTCGGAACAGCAGAGAAAGTTTGACCGAGCGCTGTGTGTTTGCATCAGCTGGGCGAGCGAAGGGAACTGACAGCTCACAGTCGTTGTGCTGCTGGATTGTTTATATTGTTGCACAGCTGTATATAAAGTTTCAAGTAAGTCTAATATGACTTCATGATATTAGACAAATCTGACATTACATATTGCATATATATATTGCAATATGAAAAGATAAATGTTCACAAGATGACTTGTATGGATATATTTGAAAACAATTATTCTAGAGTGAGCCGAGGGATTTTTATATATGGGAAAGTGCATCTGCGATGGACGGATGGATGGATAGATTATTTATTAATATTACTACTATTGTAATGTAAAAAAAATCAAGTAATAGAAACTTTTATTTTACAGTAAAATTACAATGCTAATATTTCATCTTAATTTCTTTTGAGACATATATTGAAGGAAGTGCCTGAGCCAAAATACTAATTTTAATTCATTAATTATTTTTTTATAATAGCAGAGTACAACAGAGCAAAAGAAGCATCCATCCATTCATTCATTCATCATCCATCCATCCATCATCCATCCATCCATCCATCTATCCATCCATCCATCGGTGGTTTTGAGTTTTCTATAATCTGAGAAAAAAGTATTGAATACTTTGGGATGAAAAGAAAAATGTGAAATCGTATATTTATATTATTTATCATACATTAATTTAATTAGTAATCCATTAACATACACTGGTCATGCATATAATTAATATCATCCTACATTTGTATTTAAATATTGAATATTTATGTTGTTACATTTGACTTTTTCTTTATTTATTCTACATATAAATGTATTTTCATGATTTAAATGCTTTTTGTCTCAGGTGGAAAAACAAACCCCTCAAATACACATGAAAGCAGGAACCTGAGCCAAAATGCAAATTGAAATGTTTTTTTTAAACATTAGTTTGGTTCTGTAAGTGACAGAAATTACACACAACAGCTGCATTTAGATGAAACGACTCAATACCTGCAGAAACTCTGTAAACATGATTTACATAAGCATGGAATAAATGGCAAGTAATTACCAAAATCAGATATTTACCTATTCAAATGCACCAGCAGTGGCGTGCACGTGGGGGGGGGGGGGGGGGGGGGTGTTGGCAGGGGTCTCGAGCCCCTTTGAGGTCCGACGCAAAGTGCCCTTGCGGCCGGTCTGTGCGATATGAACGATACTATATGCAGTGTATGCTGTTTGTGTAGGGCACCATCCCAGGTAGGCTACATTCATAATCAAAGAAGTATATATAAGACAATATTTTTTTGTGCCAAAGCAACTGAGCTCCAGAAATACCGTTTAAGATGAGCATGAAGATCAGAACGCGACAGATACGCTTCATTAGTGCTGGGAATATAACACTGACTGCAAGAACAGCAAATACAACACGCTTATAAAAGACCAACAACAAGCTCCTAATGAACCCTTCACGACTCTGTGTGTTATCTGATCACGAGCTGCTCTAATGCTGCATTCACGAGCGTTCACTCTGACGTCATACAGCACAACATCAATCAAATCAAACCATAGATTCGCGCTCGCGCGGTCCCGAACCGACTCAAATGATTCGCGCTCCGCGGTCCCGAACTGACTCAAATGATTCGCGGTCCCGAACTGACTCAAATGATTCGCGCTCCGCGGTCCCGAACTGACTCAAATGATTCGCGCTCCGCGGTCCCGAACTGACTCAAATGATTCGCGCTCCGCGGTCCCGAACTGACTCAAATGATTCGCGCTCCGCGGTCCCGAACTGACTCAAATGATTCGCGCTCCGCGGTCCCGAACTGACTCAAATGATTCGCGCTCCGCGGTCCCGAACTGACTCAAATGATTCGTGCTCCGCGGTCCCGAACTGACTCAAATGATTCGCGCTCCGCGGTCCCGAACTGACTCAAATGATTCGCGCTCCGCGGTCCCGAACTGACTCAAATGATTCGCGCTCCGCGGTCCCGAACTGACTCAAATGATTCGCGCTCCGCGGTCCCGAACTGACTCAAATGATTCGCGCTCCGCGGTCCCGAACTGACTCAAATGATTCGCGCTCCGCGGTCCCGAACGACTCAAATGATTCGCGCTCCGCGGTCTCGAACTGACTCAAATGATTCCCGAACACTAGTCTTGACTGAAAAACTTTAATACAGTTTCTTTATAGGAATCAATCTATATAGTGTTTTATTTTATATTTGTTCATGCAGTTTCTTGAATGCTCTGCTAAATACACCTATTGTACCTGAAACTAAAACACGGTTTATTTTATTTGTATATTATGTGTATTTGTAATGTGTGTCTTTGTTCTCATTTTTTAATAACAAAGATAAAATAATGACAATGATTTTTATCTTCTCCCACTTTGGCCTAAATATCTGCATCCTTTTTTATATTTTTGCTACCTTAAAAGGCTTTGTCTTTATAATAGGGAAATTAGTTTGGCTGTGACGCTCAAACAGCTTCAAAACAGAAAAACCAACATGACAAGGGCAGTCGTGTCCTAATGGATAGAGCGTTGGACTTAAAACCCGAGGTAACCCAAGGTTGTGGGTTCGAATCCCGGCTCCGGCAGGAAGTCCACGACTGCTCCCCGCATGCCGCACAGTTGGCTGCCCACTGCTCCAGGTGTGTGTGTGTGTGTGTGTGTCCACTGCTCCAGGTGTGTGTGCACTTGGATGGGTTAAATACAGAGAGCAAATTTCACTCCTCATTATACTCTGTGTATGTGACAAAAAAGCCCGGTCTGTGATTGTGCCCTTGTAATGCCATTTTGCCCCCTCCCCTCCGGAGGCCTGTGCACCAGTATATTATTGTGTTAATTGGGCTGTGGTCAGTGTTTCATACGCTGGGAATCGCTGTCATTGCAGTGATAAGAAGCTTTATTATGACGCGTCTGTCGGGGGAGCTGTGTATTTGGATTAATTGTTTGGTGTCTGGTGACATTTGAGTAATACCAGTGAACAGGTCCTTCTGTGAGCTCAGAGAGAGGTACGTCCGTTTCTCTCCCACACACACACACACACTCCCACACACTCATGGCTTGATTCATTGCAGGTGACACCTGCCAGGACTGATGAGTGTATGTTGCTGCTGTTCTGCTCATTATCATACAGCACAGACAAGAATTCGATTAACCTGCTCTGATCCTTGCAATCTCACACACACACACACACACAGACACACACACACACACACACACACACACACACACACACACACACACACACACACAAATACACACTCTCACACGCACACACCCACACACACACAAATACACACGCGCAGTCACATACCTACACGCCATTAGGTGTTAAATATACTCGCTAATGATGGCTCTGAATAGGTTGCTGTTTTGTGTTTTCAGTGGTTTTACCGTGGTGAATTCACAGCTTACACCAGCTAAGTGCTTTCATGAAACATAACATGTATGTGTTAAATGTGCAGGGATTATTACTTCATTAATAATTGACAGACAGACATGATTTGTCTGTCTGTCTGCCTGTCTGATACTTAAAATGTTAAATACATTTATAGATTATAGATAATTTATTTGTTTATTATTTATATAGTTTAATTTTACAATTGATCTTGGTGTATACAACAATAATTCATTCATTAATTATACCCCCAATATACAACAGTTTGTTTGTCTGTTTTTTTAACTGTAATATTTGTAATTTCTTATTTTTTTATTGATTTATTCCCTGTGTCAAAGTTATATTAATGTAACATTATTTAACATATACGAAAATATATTTTATTAATTCATTCATTCATTAATTACTTAATTCATATTTTTTAAAGAATGCAGAAAACATGAAAATGATAGATGAATCACTCATTTATTTGGAATTATTTATATTTCAGTTATTTCTTTATTTCCTGTGTTGGTTTTATAATAATACAAATATTTATATAAACAGTATTTAATTAAATAATTTAGCTTTCGGTCCATCTGTCTGTCTAGTAATTGTATTTATTAATTTATTGTGGTGGTGTTAATAATATAATATACACAATATGTACTTTTACATTTAGCCCCAAAGTATACAACACCACGCAGTCATTCTTATTCCTATAGTTACATGTGTATTACCATAAATCCCTGTTTCTTCATCAGAAACCTATTCCTTGAACTACCTGGTTATTAATGTAACTATTCTATTTAGTGAAATCTACTGTCATAACAAAGCCTCACAGATAGATGGATGTGGCAGATGTGATGACGGTGTCAGCTTTGATTAGCTCTGGTGTCAGCAGGGGCTTGGTTTCACCACCGAGGGTCTGTGAGAAGATGCTTGTCATGTTTGCATGAGTCTTGAATCCCGTCCAGGCTCTTTTGATGCTGAATTTTAGACACATTTCACTCTCACTCCGATGTGTACTGAGTGTGCCTGGCAAATGGATCACTTTAAGTCATGCATATTCATAACAGGAGATGCAGTTTTGAATAATAATCATGGCTGTAGATTCTGTCAGTAATGTTAGTAGAGATGATCAACGTAGGTTTATTAGAAAACTAATAGATTTCGAAATTTTTGCAACCTGTACATACAATTCAATGCATGTATGAAATGGACACTAGAGGCAGTAAAACACCACTTTTAAACAACTTTTATTCTATTTCACTCAAATTATGATTACAGAAGCAGATTGATTAATTAAGCCTTGTTTTTGCACAATACTATACTACTAATACTATGACCTCAAATCACTTTTAACACAGTGCATGAATTGTAAATTTGGACAATTTCACCACATAACCAGATCCAAATCTACGGCTCTTTCTGATGTAGTAAACTTGCTCGGTAACACACTTGAATGCACTTGAGATGCAAAGCATCAGGTACAATTTCTATGAAACACTGGTCACTGTAAAAGAGCTCAAAGGCTTGTAGAAGCAATACTGCATTGTACGTACATATACATACAATTCAATGCATGTATGAAGTGAACACTAAAGAGGCAGTAAAACACCACATTTAAGCCTTTTTGCAGAAATGTTTACAGTAGCAGAATATCAATAAACAATTCCACGTACAATACTTTACTATGCCCTGAAGTGCATGCTTTGTAAACGCATACATGTTGATGTTTGCATCACATAACGAGCTCCATGGGCTAGGCTTTTCTACTTGCTCGTTAGTGCACCCGGTGCAGTCCTGTGAAACACAAGTCACGATAAAAGAACACAAAGACATGTAGAAGTGAGATGAAATGCATCGTTACGTTTGCTTTATTGGTTATAGCTTTAGTGCATTATTTTCAAACCTGATTCAGCCGATAAACTTACATTGAATTTCTAAACTGCGTAATGGAATACAATTCAAAAGCCAGAACATGCCTTTAGTGCCTCTAACCGGATATTTCACTTTAAAAAGTGTCTCAAAATGTGCAAAAACGAACTTAATATAATTGAGCAATTTGCAGAGGTGTCACCACAGGCACATTTGTCCAGGTTGTGTTTGATAGTATCAGAGAGGTTTTTTCTGGTTGGAAAACCGTTCCTATAACTGTCTGGTGATTAATGTTACATGTGTTATCTGGGCTTGCACGACTTCTCGTCTTGACTAGGTTGTGATTGGGTAAATCAATGTTTATCTTATACTCACCGCATGCTGGGCAGCATCAGCGCTCTGACAGCCAGCTGGAGCTTTGACATGATGTGTGTGAGAAACCAATGCTCTCATATCTCCATCACCAGCTGTCATGAAAAACTCACGGTTCGTTCTGAACATTATAGAATTAGAATGTTTAGTCTTTTCAAATTACATTCAGTATTTCATAATTCAGTACGTGTCATGCATGTAATAGTACGTTATACACCCAGTATGTGCTGCAGTTTTCATGTGCATGAAATTGTGCTTCATGACCTCAATGTTCTTCAGTTTCACATTTAATGGTTTTTGGGCGAACATGACTGCGTTGACAGTTTTCCAGGAGAACGTGCTTCATTTACAGAACAGTTTCAGCTAAACCTGTTTTATTTCTGTGATCAAAAAATAAATAAAAACACTAAAATTGAACATAAAATAGCCATTTTTCCTACTTTTATATGCTATATATTTCAGATCGTAAGTCAAGTTTCATGTTTTGTTTGGATAGGCAGGTTAAATATTTTTTTTTACATGTCCAAATTATAGAATGGTTAGTCTAAATGGTTAAATTGCATTTAATTATTTCATAACTTCTTATGCATGAGTTATGTAATATTTTACACTCAGCTGTCTGCTGAGCAGTTTTAATGTTCATGTGCTTTGTGACCTCAAAGATCTCCAGTTTCACTTTTTTACATGTCATTGTTTTTGGCTGAGCATGTTTGTGTTGACAGTTCTCAATAGAGAGTATATTAAAAATGCTGCTCTTCATATTAAGGACTGTTTAAACTAAACCTGTTTTATATCTGTGATGATTTACTTAGTTATGCTGTTCAAAACCTCTACATTTAGAATACCCCCCCTCTCAGAAATTAACATAAAAGTAGTCCATTTGTCTAATTTTGTGTGCTGTATATTTAAGATCTTTTGAAGTCATGCAACACAGTAGCTCGCACATTTAATGTGCATTTCAGCAAACTAAAACTTGCTGAGGTGAGTTTATTAAACCTCCTTTTTTAGACCTTGGCAGCCTCCGCTTTCATTGTATGTAAAACAGCATCTCTGAAATGCAAACTAAAATCAAGGAGGAAAGAAACTCGTGCAGGTTCAGAACAACATGAAGAATAAATGATGACAGATTTGACATGTTTAGATGAGCGATGCCTCTAATTGAACAATATTCTTCTTATGACCTCATCTGCCATCATTCATGAGCTTCTGCATTTACTGTATTATTCAAAAAACATTTACAGCTCTGGAGCGATAAACAGATACACCATTAGTGTGAGGTAAACAAACCACCTCATTAGAAACCAGCATTAGAACATCTTAATTAAGTGTGCAGGAGACTTACACCCACTCCAAGCGTCTGTCTATTAAATATTAACATTAATAGATACATATAAATTCATAGAAAAGTTATAGTCAACTTATTGACTCCTAGTTCTTATATTTAATCTTTCAGCCTCAGCTAGATGGTTCTATACGTATAAACTCCGTATAAATCACCGAAGTATGCGTGCATAAGATTGTTTTAATGTAATGCAGAGTGGTGCCAAGACCTAATAACTTTATCCAAACTAACAAGACGCTTTGGAAATGAGTCCGATGTCATTTTTCAGGAACATTAATAATAAGCGAGTTTCATTCGGCTGTGTCGCAGCACGTAAACAAACCGAGAGCAGCGCAGCACTTCCACAGAGAAAAACCTTCATTATTTACGTGCAAATAATGACACTACTAAAAGGAAACGGATACTTTTGGCAGAGGTTTAGCTGAGACGGAGCGAAGCCAGAATCCTGCAGGCAGAAGAAGCTGTCGGGAAAGATAGCGGGAAAACCCGAGACGGTGTTTGGAGGGAAAGACTGTGCACCATGTGGATTTACTGTTACTATTTGATGTACTTTGATGTATTTTGATGTTCCTGTGTGGCTCAGTGGTAGAGCATTGCGTCAGCAGCGCAAAAGGTTGTGGGTTCGATTCCCAGGGAACACACATACTAATGAAAATGTATAACCTGAATGCAATTGTAAGTCGCTTTGGATAAAAGCGTCTGCTAAATGCATAAATGTACTTGTGCTGTGCTGAAAATCCTTTACCTAAATGACCAGCCTTTTAAAAATTGCATGCAAATCTCTCGCTATGCTGTTATCACCAACTATTAGCTTCAATCATTCTGCCAAGTTGTTTTCTTTCAATTAGCACAGGTTTTGTATTTTTTGTTGTTGTAGCTGATTGATCGTAGGCCTCATTGATCTGAGCTCACGCACCTCAGCTTTCACCTTTCACATTTGAGTGAAAACCTCACTGAAAAACTGAGGCGCATAAGCTCAGAACAATGAGACCTATGATCAATCGTTCCAAAATAAAAACAGTGCTAATTGAAAGAGATAGAAGAAAAAGTTAATAAGATGCAATGCACGGTTTGGTGATAATATAGCATGACAAGAGTTGTGAATGATCTTAGTATGAGATTTGGATAACTTTACAGCCCTGATTTTATTGGACTTGAGTGCAACATTTGATACAATAGACCAGGGTTTTCAACCTGTAATACTGGGGGGGGGGGGGGGGGGGGGGGGGTTAATTCTCTCAGTTAATTCAGAGACAGCATGAGGATTTATGAAAACAAGCGTTAGTGTTTGCTCGAGAAACTGTCACGCTTGTCGCTTATTGACAGTGTAAGATAATTTACGGTTAGCCTTGTCAGAAATCCAACCACGGATTGCCATGTTGTTATCTCAGAAACAAGCTCAGCCATCACATTGAATCAGGTAAACTGGTTATATCTTTGTTTCAGTATAATTACGCACGCTACACCAGGAGTGGTTCTAAACTATTTTTAGGTGGGTTTCCCGTGCTGCTTCCTCAAGAAAGTTTTTCATTCTCGCGTGTTTTAAGTTTTGTCAGTTTAAACATTAAAGTAATTTTTTCTGCCATTTAAGCCCAAGACATCTCAATGCGGTACTCACGCGCTGTGATAGATGATTTCTATGCGCGCCGCGCACACACCTGAAGCACACAAACAGATAGCTTTCTCAGACAGTAGGTGAATGCTAATGTCTTGACGAGTATCCCCGTAAGCACAGTCGGTTGTTTTAAGTGAATGTAAACAGTAAAGTAAATATCAAATGTACATCAGTATAACAGATTCGTGCATTTCTTATGTAAATAATGTTAATAAGAAATATCGAGAGAGAGGGGGGGGTGGTAACGGGTAGTGGCCAAGGTGAAAGCTGAGTACTACCATGACCTGTACGAGCAATTAGGCACACCCGAAGGGGAGAAAATGTTCTACCGCATCGCAAACTCGCGGCACAAATAGACCCAAGCCATTGGTCAAGTGAAGCACATCAAGAGTGCTGAGGGGAAAGTATTGCGCAACCCTCTGGCCATACTCGCCCGTTGAACGAGTATTTCACTGCCATCTCAAAAGAGGAATTCCCACATCCACCGATTCACAGCCCCGACCCCATTCGTGGACCCGTACCTCCAGTCACCTCCGCCGAAGTCACGAAGGCTGTGAAGAGAATGAAGAATGGCAAAGCTACTGGGCCAGACGACATCCCAGTCGATGTGTGGAAGTTGATGGGTCATCGCGGAGCCGTGATCCTTGCTGGCCTGCTCAACAAGATTTTTGCAGAGAACAGGGCACCGCAGGCCTGGACGACCAGCACCACGGTACCGATTTGGAAAGGCAAGGGTGACGTCTCTGAATGTAAAAATTACCGCCCAATCCGACTCCTGAGTCACACCATGAAGATCTTTGAACGCGTCCTGGACAGCCGCTTACGTGGCATTATCAACATCATTCAGCCCCAACCAATGCAGCTTCGTCAAGGGACACGGAACCACGGATGCTATCCATGCTGCCCGCTTGCTGATGGAAAAGCACCGGGAAAAGAATAAGCCCATCTATATGGTATTCCTGGACCTAGCGAAGGCTTTCGATCGTGTACCCCACAAACTCATCTGAGCCTCCCTCCGATCCCACTCTGTCCCCGAGGCCTATATCAACTGGGTCCAAATACTCTACCAAAACATTACGAGTGTTGTCCGCTGCCCTGCTGGGATATCAATCCCATCGACCAACAGGCACAAACAGGCCCTTCATGTGATGGAGATGCGGATGCTCAGGTGGACGCTAGGGCTGACCCGATGCACCAAGTAAAGAATGAGGACGTCAGAAAGACCATGGGAGTAGCACCAATTCTGGAGAAGATGAGGGAAGCGCGACTTCGATGGTATGGCCATGTAGTCAGGAGTAAGGAAGAGTCAATAGCGAAGAGAGCCCTGCGTCTCAACCCTGAAGGAAAGCGACCCCGAGGAAAACCAAAGAAGCGATGGATGGATCGGATAAAGGAAGACATGAGACATGACAATGTCACCCCCCGATGATATCCTCGTTTGGAAGAAATGGAGAGCAATCTGCCGAAAAGCGCCCCCTGCATTACGACGGGACAAACGCTAGGAGAGAGAGAGATTATATATATATATATATACACAGTTGAAGTCAAACGTTTACATACACCTTGCAGAATCTGCAAAATGTTGATTATTTTACCAAGTACGAGGGATCATACAAAATGTGTGATATTGTTTATTTAGAACTGACCTGAATAAGATATTTCACATAAAAGATGTTTACATGTAGTCCACAAGAGAAAATAACAGTTGAATTTATAAAAATGACTCCGTTCAAAAGTTTACACACCCTTGATTCTTAACACTGTGTTGTTCTCTGAATGATCCACAGCTGTTTTTTTGTTTAATTATATTTGTTCATGAGTCCCTTGTTTGTCCTGAACAGTTAAACTATCTGCTGTTCTTCAGAAAAACCTACAGCTCCCACTAATTCTTTGAGTTTCCAGCATTTTTGTGTATTTTTAAGCATTTCCAGCAATGACTGTATGATTTTGAGATCCATCTTTTCACACCGAGGACAACTAAGAGACTCATATGCAACTACATATTAGTTACTCAATATTAGTAATATATATCTTTTGGAACCGATTGATCATATTAGCTCAATATTAGTCATTTAGGTAAAGGATTTTAAACACTGCTCCAGAAGGAGAAACTATGCATTAACAGCCGGGGCGTGAAAATGTTTTGAATTTGAAGATCAGGGTCAATTAAACTTAATTTGTCTTCTGGAAAGCATGTAACTATCTTCTGTAGTTCTGAAGGGCAGTACTAAACAAAAAATGATATTTAGGCAAAAAACATAAAAATATACACATCTTCATTCTGTTCAAAAGTTTTCACGCCCGGCTCTTAATGCATGGTTTCTCCTTCTGGAGCATCAGTGAGTGTTTGAATCTTATGTATTAGTTGCATATGAGCATAGAATATATATAGAAACATAATATTAAAACATAATATATTATAAAATATTAGTATTATTTTGATTATACTGAAACTGGATGTTTACATATCCCATTCAGTTTTATGATTATGTAAATTGTTTTAATTTAATAATTCGATTACAAAGAAATAAATGCCTTTCAAAAGTTGACAGACCTGAAAATACTTGAATAATATGCAGACAATATGCACACACATCTCTTTAAACCACAGAAGATTTGAGAAGTGAAATAACAGAAACGACAGAACGAACCCATCCAGAGCACAAACAGAGGCCGAGGTTTCAATTCTCTCCGACACTGGTCCGGATCAGAATCACAAATTGAAAGTTGTATTCGTGTGGCTTGAGCGTTGAGCTAGACTGGGCTTCGTGAATTTTTGATGGATTTGGTCCGTGGTGTTTTTATTTCTGTGCTGAGGAGAGTGACGACTCTAATTAAGTCTGTCAAACTACAGAGCAGGAAG
Source organism: Oxygymnocypris stewartii (assembly GCA_003573665.1). Lineage (NCBI taxonomy): Eukaryota > Metazoa > Chordata > Actinopteri > Cypriniformes > Cyprinidae > Oxygymnocypris > Oxygymnocypris stewartii. The sequence goes on from QVTF01007508.1 coordinate 18,916, forward strand.
CAGGAGCTAACGAATCTACAAACACAGCGTCAGCATTCAGAACTCCTGATATAATGATTCCGACCGAGACTCATTTTGGCTTCCCAACATATGTTCAGTCATGCAATAGTGAAAATGTTTAAAAACGAAAGGCTCTTGCAGGGATTGACGACAGGAGGAGAGAGTATTTGACCAGTGATGCAAGACCTCTGCAGGGTTTTACATTTCATTTCTGATTATACCCTGTATAATTTAGTATGTGACGAATAAACAAACCTTGGGTGCTGCTAACGCTCCTGAAAGTCCTGTCATCACTTACTCGTCCACATGTGTTTTTATGAATCATCACACACCTTCAACCATGTCTGTCTAGATTTACCAATCTGTCTGTTTGTTTCATTCAATTCTTTACATTTTGTATATACGTGCACATTTTATTTTAAATGAAATGTACTTAAATCATTTATTTAATTCATTTATTTATTTCAAGTAAAATTCACATATCACAGATATTTTATATACACATAAAACATTATTTATTTGAAACACATTATTTATTTTGCATAAAATTATATTTAAATACGCACAATTTTATTTAGAAATACATACACACGTTTTATTGTATTTAATATTTACATATTACAAAACTATTTTAGGTATACATACAGACACATTTTATTTATCTATTTATTTAAAATTATATTCACTTATTACAAAGACATCACACATGCGCACACACACACACACACACACACACACACATACACACTATTTATTTGAAATTATATTCACTTATTACAAAGACATCACACACACACACACACACACACACACACACACACACACACACACACACACACACACACAGCAGATGATCAGTACTAATATCACACACACACACACACAGCAGATGATCAGTACTAATATCACACACACACACACACACACAGCAGATGATCAGTACTAATATCACACACACACACACAGCAGATGATCAGTACTAATCACACACACACAGCAGATGATCAGTACTAATATCAGACACACACACACACACACATTATTTATTTGAAATTATATTTACATATTACAGAATTGTTTTACATTTACAATTTATATGTACACATTTTATTTGTCAGTTTATTTATTTATTTAAAAAAAATATTTAACATTTTGCTTATTACAAAACTATTTTAAATGTATATCTTATTAAAAGTTATGTCTACATATTACTCAATGCATATTTGATTAATTTATCATCCAGTATGTTTTGCAGATTTAATCGACATGATTTTAAAGTTTTTAATAGTCTTTAAATGTCTGTTTAATTCAATGAAATGTTCCTCGGCTGCAGTTTGTTAGTTTGAGTCCTGAATGACAGCACAGTAAATCCAGCCTCTTATTAAATTAGAAACAGATTTGATTAAATAATGAGACCCGTAGCATTTAAGCCCCTACAACAAACGTAACGAGCACGAGTCAGACAGAGAAAGAAGCCAGTCGGATGAAGACGTGAGACGCTGTATTGACATTTAGAGTAAATCATGGACGAGGGTCAGAATGAACTCGTGCAGCTCGTGAAATATTAGCAGACGGGAGAGAGAGAGAGACTTTTATCACGTCTTAAGAGCCATGCCTTTCTTCCTCTCTCAGTCCACACACACTGGTGTGAATGTAAACAATCAGCACTCGAGTCCATAAAGCACTTGTGAAACGCTGCTGGAAAGTCACGGTCAGAATGAATGGTTGATGCGTGTGGAGGTTTTTATGTGTTGTGCTCCACTGCAAAAATATCTTTGTAATATTTCAATATGCATATTACCTACATCACACTCCCACTCACACAACATGCCATGCACTGCACTTTAACACAGTTCTACCGGACTACACACACACACTGCACTAACACATCTGCTATCACTGGACACCATACAAAGCACACCCACGACATTGCATGTATATCTGTTGCACCTTCACATATTACTATGTATAGATGTGTACATAATGTAGATCTGTACATACGGTGTATAATGTGTATTGATAACGAAGTATGTCTTTATAGTACACTGTGTGTACTGAGTATATGTATGTGTATTTTGCACATTGTCTTCTGTACAGTCTGTAAATATGTACTGTTCATACTTGTGCTGTGGTGATGTGACAATAAAAGTGATTTGATTTGATTTTAATGGTTAACCTAACTTGTTTAATTAATTGAAATTAGGAAACAGCTGCACACAAATTATAGTTTTACAAACCCATCTTTTTTTATTATTATGTTTTATTTATTCAAATTCTGCGTTTACCATTTTTTTATTTCTGGGTTTGTTTTTAATTGTTTCCCTCGAGCGCTGACCGTGCGTGCTCCTCTCTCAAACAGGCAACACAATTGTGTGTTAAATCCTGTCATTTTACATTATTGACACTATTTTCCTATTTTGATATTGTGCAGTGCTTTGTATTGTTAAAAGCGCTATATAAATAAAGGTGCCTTGACTTGTTCCTCACCCATTTAGATAACGCGGGCACATTCTAAAAGCCTGTCGATGCTTGCGTGTCATTTCTGATTAATTAAATACTGACAGACAACACCAAAGAAGACCAGGCCAGTTTCACACAGAGCGCTCGTGAAGACACTAGCACAGCTTCGTTTGCGCAGGCTTTATAGCTTCCTGGTTCATGACGTCACCCGCTCTGACGACCAATCACACCATGATTGAGTTCACACGTGCTTCAAGATTAATCACGCAAAGCGTTCCCAAAGCACGCGACCGAGTTCCCTTGAAAGGGAATGCTTTTCTTTACAAAAAATTATTAGTATTTGTAATTAATTTGATTTATTATTATTATTATTTTTATTTTTTTTAACTAAGAGCTTTTAAAAGCACAAGTTTTTAAAAGTAGAAATATTCCATCTGGTCTTATACATGTGATGTTATAGAAACGTCATGCATAATGCAATACAATTAATATATAAATATTTAAAGTAATTTAATAATTTATTCTTAGACAAAAAATATTTAATTAATTAGTGTAATATTTTATTCTTACGTCAGTCTACTAAATACATATATATATATAATTTTTTTATTATTATTTGTTATTTTATAAAATATATTTTATATAAAAATACTTTTTTAACACTTAGATGCATTCTTATATCATTTTATTTTAAAGTTAAGCTTTTTTATTCTTATTCTGAACTTCTTTTAATTAGTTTAATTAATACATCTAGTTCCACAAACATAAATAATTATATAATAGTTTTTAATTCTAATCTTTTTTAAGTTAAGATATTATTTTTTTCTCATTTCATTTTATTTAATTTTCATGAATTTATTACTTAATTTACAACGTTTTGTAATTGATTAATTACAAATTTCAGTATTTTCTTTTTTACAATGTTAATTTTACTGTTAATATTACTTTTTTAATTATTGTTTTATTTTATATATTTTTTAAATTTCAGTATTCATTCTTTACAGTTAAAATTCATTAATTAATTAATTTAAATGTTTATAATTTTTCATTTAAATTAATTTGTTTAATTTCCAATATTAATTTTACAGTTGAGATTTATATCTTTTTATTTATTTGAAAGTATATTTACAGGTCCGATGCCGTTTTATGTATTCATATTTATTTTAATTCCTCAGACTTATATTGAAAAGTAGGAATAGAACACCTTAGCAACCACATAGCAACACCTTAGCAACCACCCAGAACACCCTAACAACTTGTCGTTGACCACCAATCACATTATCCTCCGTTAAGTGAAGTCGTCAGTCGACTAGCAGATTACGCTCACAGCTGAAATCCACTCCGAGAACAAACAGCATCTATTAGCCGAACAGCACAGGGTTTAATAAAGGACACGCGAACACAAAACTATGTGTTTCCCTGCGGACGTCTGCTCCCTGGAGCTAACTCAGATTCATAACTCTATAATAACTCTGCCGGCTTGCTCTGAAACACACTGTAAACGATTTGTGAAGCCCTGAAAATGAGTTTTCTGATGAGTCAGAGACGTGGCGTATGATATCATTAATGCAGATGATTGAGACTGAACATGTGAGTTTTTGCATTATGCAGGGCCTGTATCCAGCATGACTTGTTTTGACTGTTTTTATGTATTTTCTGAAAGCGACTTGTGTTGTGATCATAGGAAGAGTTTGTGTAAAAGTGTATCAGTGTTTCAGACATACATCTGCTGCTCTGGTCAAACTCTCTCTCTTCTGCTTTAATCAACACTTCGTTATTTACACAGAGACAAGGAAACCAACAGCTACTTACTAATTGCTCATACAAATATTGAGTACTGGACTTGACTGGAAATTATTTATTTACATGCATATAAAAGTGGATAACAAACCCTAGGCCTTTTAGTCTAAATATGTAAAACATCTTATTTTAGGGATGAATAATTCAACATGTCGGTGTTTATTTATTTCCATGTATTTATACATTTTCATAAATTTCATAAATTTCATTAATTTCATTAATTTCATTCATCCATCCATTTATTTGATAATCAAATATGTATTATACATTTATAAAAACTAAAATGTATAATATAAATGTATTATTATTATTATTAATAATTGTACCCATTAATTTTATTACATAAGTAGATACCAAACCCTAATATTCCTAATATTTAATGCAGTTTTCTTTAGATTATTGTTTTGTTTGAATGATGAATATTTAAACATTTTATCTATTTGTATTTATTTCTTACATTTATTTATATAAAAAAGTTTTATATTTATTTATTCATTATAAAATTATTTTATTTATAAAATATGATGATGATGATTACTATTATTATTTTAAATTATCTACCAATTTATTTTATTACATAAGTAGACACTAGACCCTAATATTCCTAATATATTTAATATTTGATGCATTTTTTCAGATTATGTACAATACTATATCTTGTTTTAAGGAGAAATATAAACATTTATGTGTTTTATTTACTTATTTATTTATTTCATAAGTAGATAACAAACCCAAATAGTCCTAATATGCATTTTTTTAATATTAGAGTATTTATGTATTACTGGAAAACAATTAATTATTATATTTAATTCAGTTTTATTTATCTACTTTTTATGTGCATTTTATGGATTTGTTTTCTTTTTCTGTATGATTTTATTACATGTTAAATAGTTGTTTATTTCTTTGTGTATTTTCTATTTGACTTGTTATGTTTATTTCTTTATTATTGTTTGTTTTCAGCAGTATATGCTGCTCTAGAAGCCCTTTATCATCCGTGAGCCGGATGAGATGACACACAACCCTTCAGAAACAAGCTCTGACGCCGTCACTGCAGTAATATCACGAGAATATATACGATGCTATGACAGACTGGTCAAAACAGTGTTTATTAGAAGTGTATGATTTTGAACAAGTATCATGTGTTCCTGTGGCTCAGTGGTAGAGCATTGCGTTAGCAGCGCAAAGGTTGTGGGTTCGATTCCCAGGGAACACATGTACTGACAATACATGTATAGCCTGAATGCACTGTAAGTCGCTTTGGATAAAAGCGTCTGCTAAATGCATAAATGTAAATGTAAATCACTGGACTGTAACATGAACAGCAGGTTTTAACGTTGTTTATTTTCTTCTCTGGTCATGTTTGATGCGTCACTACACTTGAGATCAGGACCTGAAGCTTCAGCTTACAGTGACGCAGCATTGAACGAACCGGGTCACGAGCTGGTGTTTTCACAGCAGCTTTAGAGCTGAAGATGTTTCTTTCTGCTGGGTCAAGCTGAGGTCAAGATATTTACTTGAGCAATAATGTCCTCCTGGGCTTTAAAATCTCTGGATTCTGCTTTTTTTTTGTATTCTGTGTGCGTTATAAACATATAAAGTGCCCGCAGCTTCAAAATAATGAGGCTTGACATTTACTGCTGGTCTGGAGAGAGAAAGGTCACGACATCAGCCTGAATTCTGTGCGACTCTTTAATGTGTGTCAGTTCAAACAACGCATCTGCATTCAACTATTCAGTTCATCAACAACATATGATCAGTGTTTGTCCATGCAAACAATTACAATTAAACACAGACTGTTTGGGTGTTGCTACGTGGTTGCAAGGGTCTTTTTTATTATTAAAATAAGAAATGATTAAATCAATAATAACAGTTACAGTAGGGGTGGTTTCTAAGGTGTTCTGAGAGTTGCACTATACAGCAGAGGTTGTTTTAATGGTTTGCTAAGGTGTTCTGAATGTTTGTGGAATGTGCAGCTGTAGGGGTGTTTTGGGTGGTTTCTAGGGTGTTGCTATGGTGTTTGGAGTGTTTCTAATGTTGCACTGCTGCAGAGGTTGTTTTAGGTGGTTGTAAGGTGTTCTGAATGTTTGTGGAATGTGCAGCTGTAGGGGTGTTTTGGGTGGTTTCTAGGGTGTTGCTATGGTGTTTGGAGTGTTTCTAATGTTGCACTGCTGCAGAGGTTGTTTTAGGTGGTTGTTAAGGTGTTCTGAATGTTTGTGGAATGTGCAGCTGTAGGGGTGTTTTGGGTGGTTTCTAGGGTGTTGCTATGGTGTTTGGAGTGTTTCTAATGTTGCACTGCTGCAGAGGTTGTTTTAGGTGGTTGCTAAGGTGTTCTGAATGTTTGTAATGTGCAGCTGTAGGGGTGTTTTGGGTGGTTTCTAGGGTGTTGCTATGGTGTTTGGAGTGTTTCTAATGTTGCACTGCT